>JASVER010000037.1:1542833-1590352 GCA_030449065.1 Oceanodroma leucorhoa | reverse complement strand
TGAAATCCACATTCATCACACAATCTTCACAAACTTCACTCACATCAACAAAAAAGAATTCCCCCCACCAAAACTAAAACAACATCATCACAACACCGAACGAAAGTGGACAATTTACACACAAGCCACCCCTCGTCCCTTCACCACAATCCCAACCACAATTACACTTGGGCAGAGGTGACGCAAAGTGCTGTATGTTATTTTTTGTGGGTGCTCGGTGCCGCACACACTTAGTACAAATTGGTCACAATCACTGCCAAAACCAGAGCCCTCCTTGTGCTCTTCTYTGGCTCTTCAAATGCCGTTTCTGGTTATCAGTGAGTTGGGACAGGGACCGGGATAATTGTGTGGAGCCGGCTGGCATTGGCTCTGTTGGACACAGGGGAAGCTTCTAGCAGCTTCTCATTCCAAAAGTGGAATGGTCACTCCACGATCATTCCACTTTTCACTCTCTAGCTGTGTTCAGACCACGTTGTGCCCTTTACCTCTCCCATTTACTACCCTTACCTCGAATTCCTCATGCCCCATGTTGGGTGCCAAAATGGACTGTGGTGGGTTGAGCCTGGCTGGGTCCTGGGTGCCCACCAAAGCCACTCTGTCAATCCCCTCCTCAGCTGGGCAGGGGGAGAAAGTATAACGAAAGGCTCCTGGGTCGAGATAAGGGCAGGGGGATCATTCAACAATTACCGTCACGGGCAAAACAGACTCAACTTGGGGAAATTGGTTTAATTTATTACCAATGAAATCAGAGTAGGATAATGAGAAATAAAACCAAATCTTAAAAACACCTTCCCCCCACCCCTCCCTTTTTCCCAGGCTCAACTTCACTCCCGAATTCTCTACCTCTTCCCTCTGCAGCTCCTTCCTCCTCACACTCTTCCCCTGCTCCAGCGTGGGGTCCCTCCCATGGGACACAGTCCTCCATGAACTTCTCCAGTGTGGGTCCTTCCAATGGRCTGCAGTTCTTCATGAACCGCTCCGGAGTGGGTCCCTTCCACGGGGTGCAGTCCTTCAGGAACAGACTGCTCCAGCGTGGGTTCCCCGTGGGGTCACCAGTCCTGCCAGCAAACCTGCTCCAGCGTGGGCTCCTCTCTCCACGGGGCCACAGGTCCTGCCAGGAGCCKGCTCCAGCATGGGCTTCCCACAGGGTCACAGYCACCTTCGGGCATCCMCCTGCTCYRGCGTGGGGTCTTCCATGGGCTGCGGGGGCACAGCCTGCCTCACCATGGTCTTCACCACGGGCTGCAGGGGAATCTGTGTTGCGGTGCCTGGAGCACCTCCTCCCTTCTTCCTTCACTGACCTTGGTGTCTGCAGAGTTGTTTCTCTCACATTCTCACTCCTCTCTTCGTCTGCAGTTCTGCATGGATTTTTTTTCCCCCCTTCTTAAATATGTTATCCCAGAGGCTCTACCACCATCGCTGATGGGCTCAGCCTTGGCCAGTGGTGGGTCCATCTTGGAGCCGGTGGCATTGGCTCTGTTGGACACAGGGGAAGCTTCTGGCAGCTTCTCACAGAAGCCCCTCTGTAGCCCCCTACTACAAAAACCTTGCCAARCAAACCCAATACACCAAMRTGATTTGAGAAGCTCTGTTACCCCATGATGTGCTTTGGTTAGCTTAAACAGGAGCCTACAAGAGTCATGGTACAACTGCAGGGCATGACCCAAGGAGCATAATAGGAGCAAGACCAAAGCATCCATTAGGAAAAACAACAATATTTCAGAATCAAAATATTTACATTCTGAGGCAAAATGTTTTTGGTTTCAGATTTTTCCTTAAAACTTCACATTTTCTGCAGCAGAAAAAAATTTATAATCAGCTAAAATTTTGGCCTAAATATTGACACTTGACACCAYTTATTTAGGTGAATAATGTTCTGTTTGTTGTCCCAAGAAAAGAAAGATTTYCTGCACTTCAAAACTAATGGCTATGTGTCTCTGTTAACCAGGCAAGCAGGGGCCAGGGGTTGGGATTAATATAATACCATCTGTCCAGTCTCCCCTTGCTCTTTATCTAATAAATGGATTCTTTTTTCTAACATGCCATACAAGAGCAGTCCACAGATATTGCTCCATACCTAAATAACTTTAAAAAGTGCAGCAAAACAAACTCAAGGAAGGTACTTACAAAATGAGGGAGAACACTGACCTAAATGTAGGTCTTTCTCTGTAGGAGAAAGGGAGAGAAGGATTGCTTGTTTTTTAACCTTCTATTTATTTTATCATCTTGATCTTAGCTGTGTGTGTCTATTTTACAAGTTGTTTCCTACATTATCAGCTGGTTCGGTTTCCCCTTGTAATGGGAARTTTTGCAACTTCAGAAACGCTCCTCCTTGGGGAGTGAGGACCCCAGCACTGACAGCACCCACCAGGGAGGGGTGGTCTGCTTTGAAACCAGGGCTTTCAGAGACAGGACTCCAGAGGCTTGGTACGTAGAAGTGTCTCTTCTTAAAAATATTGGTAATCCCATGTTGATCAAATCTCAATCRGTAAATAAGTCATTTTGAAGCAGTTCTGGCATTAGATACATGCACAAGTGGAAGCACCAGTTTAAATCAGCTAGAGCTCTTTAAATTAGCAGGGTAGCACTGGAAGYGCTCCTAGCAAACCAGGCTGGGACATCAAATTGGGGTATCCCAAGACTTCAGGRGAATTTACACCTAGATTCAATTCTGAATCCAAAATTTGGATGTGTGTGCTGTGCAAMCTGTTATGATACATCCATAACGAGATCCAACTATCTGGAAAAAAAAAAAAAATAACATTAGTGGTAGTTCTAAATGAGTTTCAAAGCAGCCTAGCCCACAGCCAGTCTGTAAAACATCCTGCACTTCGCCTCGCTCAGTGAACCCTGYTTCATCCCAAGTAAATCACAGCACAGAATGAAAGTCCAGTCCAAATTAAAACACCACAGATGAATGATAGCCCCCGGGCTTGTGCAGTTAGCTGATTTTCTGCAGGAACTCAAGCTCAGCTTCATCCCATCCTACTTCAGACATTTAATGGCGTTACCTACGTTAGATGCCTACTAGGCTTGGCCTCCCTGGCCACGGGCTGGAAAAGGCAGACACTGCTAACGGGTGGCTGGCCACAGGTGGATCCCAGGGACTGYATCTCAATCCGTTTATAATTAAGCAAGGCAGGTCCTGTTGCCTGGCTCTGAGRGCAAGGGACATGGTACGGATCACATGTCTATGGCTACCTGGCCTCCCTAAGAGCATTGCGGTGATTAGGTTGTGGAAGAAACCTTGTTCCTGGCCGAAGCTGTGCCAGGGACGGAGCTAACWGTGCAGGGGATGGGTAACTGTGTGCCAAGCATGCACCTGGGGAATTGGGATGAGTAGCGTAGGCTCGGGCTGGGGTCTCTCTCTGCAGAAGGGTGACAGAAAGAAACCAGGGAAGCCACACTCTTAATTTGGGTGAGTTACGTGATCATGTTGATGCGTGATCCAAAAGCCCACTGAAGCAAGCAAAAAAACTCTAATTAATGATAATGTTTATAGGGCAGATTATTACTTCATTATTTCCTCAAACCTTTGTTGACTACAGTAACCCTGGCACAGTATGAATTCATTAGCAATATTGTCTTCTGTTCTGCATTGCCCWGGCAGCATGACTAAGTCTAGGCTTGAACAATCAGACTGGGTTGCTTAAACCAGGATCCTTCTRAGGCTTCACCCGTGACATAGCTTCAGCATTAAGTATGAAGTGAAGAGTAGAAATGAAAGGATATTTATTATAAAACAAGAGCATTTGTTAGTACCAGCTTGGACATGTGACGTTATTTGGAGAAGTGACAAGTCTTTTTATATGAAGATTTCAGTGCTACGCATTGGAGTTGCCTGTGCCTACTGCACTACACTTCTGCTTACTCCTTAATCATTTATAGAAAAGACATGATCCAAGTCTCCCAAGCTTTTTTTTAATWTCCAAATATATTTCACTGCCAAACTGGAGATGTAACCAAACTTCACACCAAGTCATAAACACAGTAGGTAATTTTGTCTTCTCTCACCTTGTTCAAGCATCTCAGATATCTTTGTTTCTGGGCTGCAACGTTATTTACATAGTTGTACATTTATGCCCTTTAGATCAGGGCATGTTAATCAACAAGAAGATAGCAGCTAAAAATAGTTACTTTCSTCTCTTCTTCCAGTAAGCAATCAAGTCTATGAGGTCTATATGCAACCCCAAATTCTTGAACTAAAAGTTAAGGCAGCCTTTCCCTGGGGAAAAGCTAACTTCATTTATAAAACATATTTGATTTCCTTTTTCTAATCTCTCCATAGCCTTTTTACACTGCTGCGTGCTTTAATTTTGCTTTCAGTCAGAAGTTTAAAAACTTTAGCTTCTAATAACTGGAAAAAAATGGTTATTTAAAGATAACTGCAACTTGCTTAACATGCCAGACTATCATATGCTCACTGCTTTGAAGCTGCAAATTAATGACGAGCAGGAACAGTGACTATCTTTCAGAGGAAACTGACCTCTTTCTAATGGCTCATCGCTAATGTCATCTGTCTGCTGCATCTCATTATGTGAATTTCACGGAGTAAGAAAGTATCTTAAGGCTGTGCACAAATAAAAAGGACCTTCTAGTATTGAGCACTTTGAAAATTTTTGATCTCTCAAAATACCTTCCTTAGATACTGGTTTCCCCTTTTGTGCATGGCACGCTGCTTATGTCATCTATTCTCTGTGACTAATTATGTTAATTTTGTGCCATAAAAGTAACTGAAGGCTGTTAAGGAATAAAAGCTTTTGAGTGGCCTTATTTCATAAACACCCCTTTTGAACAAGGCGCATTTAGTCATATTTGCAGTAACAGAAAGAGTCTTGTGCTAAAAATACAACAAAGGCTCTTGAATATGGCCATTTATTCCTACTTTATTAGGTAATTTATGAAAAGTATGAAGGGAAGCCTTTTTGTTACTATAATTTGCATAAAGCTGGTGCCCCATTAATGAGATAACTTCCTGCCTTTTGTGTACCACCAGCTGGAAATAGAAATATAGGAACTTTTCTGTCTCCCAATTACTTAACCTGCTGAGTTCAGAGTTGGAGAGTAAACAGGATTCATATCAGTCAAAGAAGTTGATTTCTGCTGCTCTATCTAAAATATTTTTATTTAATTAAGGAGCCAGTGAATGTGAAACATTAAAAATATGCTAAATGTGCATCAACTACATGGGACCAAGCCTTTAGACCTGTGCTTCAATTTTGCACCTGTCTTTTTGTGCTGTCAGTCACAATTAGTTGTGCTACAGACTGTATCCATCACGAATCAAGGCAGACATCTAAACCCGACATTTTGAAGGTATCCGGGTGCCAAAGGRTGCAGATGGGTTCTAGACATCATTTTAAAAATCACCTAGAAACTCAACTGGCATCCAGTGCCCAGACACTTTCGAAAATCCCTTTAATTGCCTCTCTGGTGCCTTTAGAAATTCTGCACTGGATAGAAAACTCCCTGCCCTAGAAGCAACAACTGAGCATTTCCCAGTGAGAAGAAAATCCCTCATCTATAACACTGATCTGTCTGCCGAAAGTTCAATCTACCTTCAGATAGGCCTACGCGGTACAATGGTACACGGTACTCTGCTTAAACACAGAGGTATTCACATTAGTGAGGTTTTTTTCAAACAATTTTCTGCTTTAATGGCAGCATTTTGACTGCTGAATTAAAGGTATTGTTTATCAGTTGTGGCATCTGAGAATCATTTATATATAAGGTGATGACTTAGCCATAAAATCAATGGACCAGCTCCCTATTTAGATATTTTTACACTGTTTACTATCTCCGACTTTATTTCAAGTGACTTAAGTATAATTAGGATAATGACAATTCCTTAACAGTATGCTGAAACATACGCAGGTTACAAAAAAAGCTATGTATATAATAAGACTTTAAATTTCAGCTGCACAGGTTTTGTGTAGTTTGAGGTCAGTTGGTTGGAGCATTAAAGATTGCTCAGTGGTCAAATTGCTTGATTAGCTATACCCGCCTAATCTGTTAAATCTGAATAAAAGGCATCCTTTGCTGTGGAATAGAGCGTGTGACAGGTTCGTACTCACCATTCCCCGCTGCCGCTCTTTGCTTATACTTTGGGGGTTCCCTGCTTTCCCATTGCAGAAAAGCTGGTCTCATCACTGTTCAACGCTAATGGAGGAAAAGGCAATCACAATCACCTTTCAGACAATAATACAGATTCAATCCTCGTTTAAAGAGTCCTTTCACACTACCCTGGATATCTAAACAAATCACTGCAAACCCACATATCACCTCATCTAGTTAAAATACGGATATATTTAGAATAGCTGGAATATAGTTGCCACTGGCATTTTAACTATGAGCTAAACTACAACTGCTGACATGCTAAAGGTTGTCGCAGTCAAGGTCCTAATTATTCTACAAATTGCAGCTAGACGGTAAGATTCATCTCCTCTTGCTTGAGGCACTGAGCTGGGGAGGAAAGTCTCCACGGGCTCCTTTCAGGGACAGTGGAGACATACAGACACCTCTAGACTGGGATTCACAACTTATACGGGCTTATTCATTCCTGATTTAGAWATCTTGAGTACAGACTTAGGAGGTATGAGTTGAGACTCAGATTATTTTTAGCCCAGTTTGCAGTTAAAATAACATGGTTCAAATTGTATCTGTATTTGAATCTTTAAATCATACACAATCACCTAATTTCCTGCACATGGCACTACAATTGCTGTGTTTCTAACTGGCAACCAATGAAGACCACAATTTTTCCCAGTTTGCATACACCTTTCTGCCAGATATTTCCCTGACACATTAGTGACATTGACTATTTTGTGCAGCACAGTTTGGCGCTAGAATGGTCTGCTTTACTAAAAGACTGCATGAATAAAAYGTGTTTCAAGGACCTGAAGAAGATTTGGGAGAAGAGGAAGAGAATTAACTCCCAGCATATGGTGTTTGCTGGACCAACATGCTCGTGGTGCAACAACTCAACTAGGCTGGAAGCATTTAGAGAAGTCAATAGTGTTGCTTCTCTCTTCTAGGTGTGAARTATTCACAAGCAAGAGCCACTGCTCTGCTGCAGAGAAACCTATGGCACCGACCTCATGTCTCAGGAGAAGGTACTCCATGCAGATTGCTGGCCAGAAAAGCAGGGTACAGCAGCTCTCTAAATACCCATACCACCTAGAAGAAGTGACTGTTTCCAAACCACCTGCACATATTCATATTGTAGGGTTATGGAAGCGTTTAGGAAACACTGTCTTTCTGCTGTTTCCTGCTTGAAAAGCAGAAATGGAGGTGGGAGCATCTTATGTGCAATTTTGGAGCATAAAGTTATCTTCTAGACTGACTAGYAGTGAAAGGCACATGCAACACATTCTCATTCCTGACATTGTTAAATAAATCTCATTAATTCMCAGTTTTTGGGGTTTTTTTTCCTACTGAAAGGCAAGATTTTTCTTTTTTATTCTTTTTCCTAGGTAAGTAGTCTTTTTGATTCCCTCACAARGCAACTTCCCTTTCACATTTCTCTTTGCATCGGTCTGAGTCCCCATGCCCCACGAAGGTCTGGTCCAGACCCCCTGGGCAGGAGGCTCTGCAGTGTCCCTCCCGCAGGAGTGCGGAGCACGGGAGGTGCCCCTGAGGTTCTTTCTGCTCCTCAGATGACAGCCCTTTTGTGCACCACCAGTACTCGAGTTAGACTCCTACACTCTTCAGGTTGGCTGCCCACATAGCCAACTGTATGGGTTGGCCATATACATGCCCCACCTGGTCCTGCCAAAAGCTTTACCCAGCCAGAGAGAGAAGGGTCAGGGAAGGTGGTGTAAGGTGGCAGAATGCCTTCGGTCCTCTTCCTCCTCCTCGCCACCGCCCACAGGTTGCAAACCTCAGCCGAGCACTTACCAGGGAGGTATTTTTGCACRTGGCTGGCCCAGACTGGTGCCAGCTTTCCAGAGCTTTCCCCAGGTACGTTGCAATGAAAGGTCAGCTGCTGTGGAGAGGAGGCAAAAGAGAAGGAAATGCATCTTTGTCTGCAGGAATGAAGAAATATGCCTAGAAAGACTTTGGCTGTACAGTGTTTAAGATTCAGCAGAATATGAGTCTATATAAGAYTTGAAATAAAAGAAACCCATTGACCTATTTAATGGGACTAGTCATTAAAGCCACGAGAGCTAAGGAAAAAACAGCCTAATGAGGAATTAAAAAAATAAAAAAGGAAAAAAAAAACCTCTCCATGCCCACTAGCCCAGGGCTAGCTTAATTAAAGTCAATGTAGAAATCTGCAAGAATAAAGAAATAAACAGTTAAATGTATTATTTTTCTCCCCATATTCCTGGCTTCTTGTTCTCTGTGATTGGTTTCATTCTCAAATAAACCAACAGCGTCTTGTTTGCTTTCTATTCTCTGCCTAATCTGGATAAATATAAACTTTGCTAGGCAAACCCAGAAAATAAGTTGTTATCCTGAATATGAAGCTCTGATGAACATTGTTTTGTGATTCTGATAATTACGAATATTTATAGTATGTGGTTTAAGAGGGCAGCACTAATTGGACAACAGTTTCTGGACTCTCAAARCACTTAAATGATAAATCATTCACCAAAGACGGATAATATAAATAAAGCAATAGATTGGCTTTCCCTCTCTCTTCCTTTCTTTTGATTTACAAAACAGCWCCAACGAGCTGTCTGTGGCCAGAAAGCCAGTATTACTATGGAGTTAGAACATTATTATGTCTGTTTACAATGATTTGGGAGACTAGAGGGGAAAAGTTTGAATCAACAAATATTTTCTACATTCCTACTGGTAACTCCAAGGCCCGTTTTCAGGGTGGGTTTTTTTTCCCCCCTTGTCTGTTACAAGTTATGATGTGTGGATGAAGGCTTTTTCCCATGCAGTAATGACTGTATACTGAGATTTCAAGGGGCTGTTCATGACAATCCCATTTTCTGTGTAATTTCATGGTTGTCTTCTTGAATGAAGATATTGGCTGCTCTGAAGCAGGAGGTCAGATGCTCCTGCTCCCTTTCAGTATTGTTCCGGAGTATGTTTCCTTTCAGCTGATGAAAAGTAATTCATCATTTACACCCTTGAATTCTGCCAGCGTTTTTTTGAACAACTTTTCTTTCCCCGTGGTACCTTGGGCCCATGAAAGAGATAAATAGGTTCAATACAACGCTGGGCCCCAGATCCTGGGAGCAGGTTCGGCCTCGGAGGCCCTAAGCTGCCCCTTTCTCATGATGGAGTTTGTCACCTTTCTACCTCTGGAAGTCAAATCCTGTCGACTCAGCCATCTCTCAGCCTCTCTGAAGTGGCTTTGGCACCCACTGGGGCATGTGAGCTTAAAATTGATTTTTTTTTTTTTTTTTTTTTTTTTTTTTTTAAGATCTGTCAAGTTCCCTTAAGGGAGCGGGCTGACAGCCGGCCGGCCCCGCAGCCCCTCACAAAGCCCTCAATGTCTAACAGGCACCCGAGGAACTTCCTTGGCGGGGGCAAGGGGCCCCCAACTCCTGACGCCTCGGGAGGGCGGCGTTGCTGAGAAACCGGCCCTCCGCGGGAGAGACCTTCCTGCCAGCCTGCCTCCTTTTGGAAGCCTTTTAGCCTCATTTTTCCTTCTTTTTTTTCTTTTTTTTTTTTAAGAAGCAGAGATGTTAAATAAAATATTGAGGACCTGCTCGACTGGGATGTCCCCTGCGAGCAGTCATGCTCCCTGGCACGGGGCACGGCACCACCCGGCCACTGCTCACCTCCACTCGGGACAAGAGGACGGTGTCCCGGACGTGCCCCGGGGATGCTCTGCAGCCAGGTAGTATTTCCACCCACGGCTCCCGCTGCGCTGTGCAAATAATTCATTGCGATGCCCCGTAAACCCTCAAAAATCAGTGGACAGGTAGTCACGGGCAGGGAAAGTTACGGTGCAAAGAGAATAAAGGGAAGATTTTCAGCTACTGGCATGAAAAAAGGGAGGGGAGTATATTTTAGATAGACATTCCGTTCTTTGAATAGCCACTGATATACGTGGTTGCAGCAAAAAGAATCTAAAAMCAGGACTGCTAATTGGAGTAAACGAAAATCCCCTTTGCAGAGTCAGGCTTCACCTCCTGGAAATTTGGTTCCCAGAGACTGCCTTGGCACTGCCCAAAGGCAGGCAGGAGCAGAGGATGCACCTTCCCACCACGGTACCATCACACAGCCTCACAGGTGTCTCTGTGAGCATTTCGGAACCCGACCAGGTAAATAAAATTAATTTTGAAGGAAAGGGCTGTCAGCAGATTAGATCACTGGAAAGCAAAGAAGAGCTTGTTACAGAAACACATCTGAAAGGAGCTCATCTAAAGCCATAATTTCAACGCAGTAAGTCTGAACTATTCCAAGGCATGCATTTAAGTGTTCTCAGACACAAAGAAGGTTAGCAATATAATCCCTTATTTATTTTTTTAGTAACTCTCTCTTTTTTGGAGTAGTCTTTTAGAAGAGCAAATAATCTTTCCACTTGATCAATTTTTGTCAACTTTTTGCTCAGCACTTACTGCCGTTAGGGACTGAAATATGAAATATTCCCTGGGTTGTTTTTTTTTTTTTAAATACAGTGTGGCTCCCTCCTCGCTTTGCTGCAAGTGTCTGTTTTTAAAAAAAAATATCCTGTGCATCAACATTATCAATACACATTCGCGGTGAGCAAAAGTATTGGTTAATTTGCTGCTGTAGTGACAGCAGGGGGAGCAAAAATCACTGCATCATGGGGGAATTCACAACGATACTGCCTATTAAAAAAACACTTCTGAACAGAAATAGACATTCTGAAGAAAACAATTCTTGTATGCATTTATTGTTGCCAGCCAAGCTGAAGTTGTAGGTTAGCCCAAACTTTGCTRTGCAAACCATTAGCAGAGTCAAACAGCAACTAGGAGAAATTACAAGTATGAAACAAAAGTCATGAGAGAGCCGAGCTCTTTTTAACTCATGAGGGGAGTGCTGGAGCCCTCTCTGGAAGCAAAAAGGGACAAGGAAGATTTGCAGCTTGTCATAAGTAATGTCCTTTCTTTTTTTTTTTTTTTTTAACTGTATGCTGTGCTGCAGGGGAAGGAACTGCAGCCCACCCCGTGCCAGGAGGCACCGCTGGAGCCAGACCTCTCGGTCTTTGCTTCTAACGACTTAGGGTTAGCAAGGGCACCGGTGGTGGCACAGCTCCTGGCCCAGGAGCAAACAATACAAAGCTCAACCTGTTACGAGATTAACTAAGTTACCTCGGATACTTGAGACATATCCACACTTGCTCTACACACCCTTCCRTTCACGCTTTCCCTTCGGAGTTACGGGCTACGGGTTTTGTGGGTATTGGCCATAATGAATGTTATCAATAGGTCTGGTTTCTTTTAAAGTTTGATTGACTCATTGAAATCAGATTGATTTTTTGCATCMCATATTGCCAATCAGGTCACGTTAAATGATTATGAAATGAATATTGTGATATCTGTCATGTTTGTCAGTTCTTCAGGTGAGGATGCACATGTTGCAAAAGAAAGCAAAATACTCCTCCTTTGTTCAACAGCTCTCCATCTGCCCATCCATCCATCCATCTGCCTTTGTGTATTCACACGCAAAAATAAAACCTGCTAAACAAATCCGTTATGTCTTTTTCCACACTATCATGATTTGTGGATCTATTTTTCCTTTCAATTTTCTGGAATATATTCACAAGATATTATTATCATCTCAAATATTTTTTCTGCCRTTAGCGTTCAGTATTTCCTTTTTGCTTTTCTAAGTAGCCTTTGAGTTTGCTTCTGCTTATTTTAGATAGCCTTTCAACTGCTCCACCTTACCAGATTTTGTATATTTTTTTCAACACCTTGTGCTTATTGCTTATCTTACTCTTTACTATACAACCCTACTTAGCCACATTGGGCATTGTTACCTTTATCCTTCTTTAGACTTAAACCAGGATGAATTTCAAATGTCCTCCAACTGTTTCTGAAATATATTCCAATTTGCTTCAGTAGATTTACCATACATTATAATAAAATCCTGATAAAAATTCCTTAGCACACTTTGCATTCCCTCAAAGTCAGCCTGCCATAAGGCTTGCATTGCTTTTTACTCAACAAATATTTTAAATCAAATGATGTCGAGATCACTGGATCTTTCATACCTCTCCAGTTCAACACCCTTTATTACCCTTGGCTCAAATCCTTGAATTAATTCAAATAGATTCTGAAAGACAATTCAATAAAGCGCACAAGAAACTAGAGGCAATCCTACGTTAGCTTTAGAGAGGTGAGTATTCCCGCCCTAGTTTTACCTTATTGCAGTCAATAACGGAGTAATTAAAAGCCATCTTTATCAAAGTTCTGGCACTCTTGAAGGCTTCTCTCATCTGTWAGCAAAGACCTAAAAGTTCAAAGAATCATTCAGAAAACCACCTGACTACCTTTATTGTGCTTAACTTTTATCAGAATTGACATTGCCATGTCAGCCAAAATACTTGCAGCATTTCTCTCTGAAGACRCTCATCTCCCAGGAATACTGATATGGCTCCTCCTCCGTCTACACTTTCTCTTCACAARCCCCAGACTAGAATCTCAAAACCTCAATTTCTTGCCTCAACCATATCTGTGTTATTCCAATAATATCATGCTTATCCTTGATACTCATAGTTATCATTGCTAAGTCTTTGATGTAATAAATCCTTGATATAGTATCATACTTATCCTTGCTATAAGATATAATCAAAAATGAAAGCAGAAACTTAAGATACAGAGTAAAATATATTACTTGCCAATTTTCCACAGTAACTTTTCATCATTACTCCAAAATTACTTTTTAATGCAAAGAGTAGTTCCAATCACATAGAGGCCCACATGATTCAGATACTATCATAATCACAATTAGATTACATTACTGCAATCAGGAATGGAGATCATTAAGAGAAAGAATATAAATTGCTTTAGTTTTACAAGTACTGAGCTAGCAAAATTATAATTAATCTCCATTTATAATCTTTTCTTTCATAGAACTGCAAAGCATGCTACTTTTTTTAGGCCATCAATACAAATTAGAACTAAGTAATAAAGCCCTAACTACTACTACTGTGCAGTTCTCAATTGTAGAAACTTTCACATTACGTACAGAAGGCTTTTCGTGCAAACAGTGCCCTCAGCGTAGAGGGTTTTTTCAGTGCAATAAGTCCAGCCATTTCTATAGTGAGTTTGCTGTTTATAACACAGAATGCAATCAAAACTGTCTATCCCTCTTCCGAACAATGGATATGAAGTCTGCTTCTGAAATTGGATGATACGTTTTCTGAGAGATGAGACAATAATGACTTAGCAGCAGAGGCAAAAAATGCACAAATACCAGATTTCACAAGTTTTCAGAAGTTCCACTAAAAACCAAATATGCAGTGCTGTCAGGAGTTATGAGATGGCAGACAAGGCCTCGTCTAACTCCAGTGCTTACTGCCACATTGAATATACGCAGCTCTGATGATAGAAATTTTTAATGTAGTCATGTGTGCTTTTCCTCATGCCAATTCTCCATTTTGAGAAACAAGAATATTAAAACCAGTGGCAGTCTTGCCCACATACTAAATATTCTTCTAGACCCAAACCATATCTTCCCTGACTGATGAGAAAGAAATTATACGGAAGAAAAAAGGAAAAAAGAAAACTAAGTGTGGCCCCTTTTTAAATGCATAAGTGACTTTATCTTCTGGTTTTAAAGAGCAAAGCAACCAAACAGAAAGTAATTGCTGGAGATTTGCTGCTTTAGGGAATAAATAACCACCCCTGGACAGAACCTGCTTAGTGCTGGCTATATGGCAAAGGAATAAGTTTTAAATCCAAGTGAAACAAATCTGCAAGAATGCTATGGAATCCCGTGGTTAAGTTCCCCCTTCGCAGTCCCCTGTATGCAGGCAGTAACTGCAGGAGAAACCCCAAAATGAAGTTTGYGCAAGACCTTCTGACAGTAGGGACATTTCTACAATGTCTACATTTCTACAATTTTCTACAACTGGAAATGTGGGAATCAACTTGTAATCATGTTGACCTGTCCAAGTATGTTCTTCCTTGATCTGCTGCAAATAAACACTGCATCCAGAATGACTTGGAGAAGCCATGCAGAAAATCAGCGACTGAAGTCCACTTTGCACAGGGAAATGGGCACTGGAATGCTTTGGGTCCCCAGGATCAAGGGCTGCCTGCTGCCAGGGGATGGTCCAGCATGGGATAAAGCCAAATGAATTATGGCTTAGGATCCACATGGTTTATGGACTTCTCTAAGATCAGAAAACTAGAAACAGCTAGAAAACTTCCGGTGAAAAAACCCCACCGTGGTTTTTAACGTTAAACCACWATCGGTTACAAATCCCAACTCTATCTCACCCAGTCCTCATCCAAGCCACCAGTGAAACAATTAAATAGGGTCAGCCTGAAAACTAACTTTTAGACTACATAAGCTGACACTGGGCAGTTTATATATTACTTTAAACACTTGTCCTCATACCAGCAGCTTATTCAAATCTAATCTGAATCCACTAGTACTTTAATTCCGTACTTCTTATACTCAGTACTAAATGTTTTATTAAATATATCCTATCCGCTCCACTGCTTCCTTAGACGATGGTGCACTTAATTTGAACTGGTTTTACTCAAACCCCTTGTCTGCTGGAGTCTGCTCTACTTGCTCTTACTCAACATGACCAATAATTGCTGAATGCAGCCTCTTAAAGTGTTAATACAAGTATCAACTATAATATAAAAATAGATTTTCAGGCTTCCTTACCATTTTCTGCAGTTCTTCATGACAGTAAGCAACACACATACTGTCTCATTTTCTACTGTGCAGGTAATTATGAGACATTCTGTGTGACAAGTAGCAGGCACAGACATACTCCGGGGACCGACATGACTTTTACCCGTTGGCAGCAGAAGGAGGTGCATGACGCCCGTCCCTACAGTTGACTGCGACTGGGTCGTCAGCTTCTCACAGCTAACTTGTTTCCCCCCCCACAAAGGAACGTTGAAGTTCAGCGGTGCTTTCAGGCTTAAGTATGTCTGAACAAAGGAGGTTTTGGATGACAATCTTGGATGTAGGCCTTTAAAATCTTTGTACACTCTATTTCAGATATGCAAATGTTCTTTTGGATATGGCTCTTGATCAAGTTTTCATGAACATCCACAYTCCTATGCTGAAAAGCGTGTGAAATCAGTCATCTACCAGACCCAAGCAAAAATTGCTTGATTTCAGTTTCCTTGTCTGCCTTTTATATATGCCTGAAATTGTCTTTATCATCTCTGTCTATGCACTATTTACATTAAAATGTTTTTCTTATCTCCTGTAACCAATTCAGTTTGGGTCAACATTAAAACCATTCCACTCACTTCAAAGAGATCCAAAAGAATGCAAGAGAAATCTAAGGAGAAAACTATGAACATTAGGTAGCATCCAGGAACCAGTGCAAAATCAACATATTTGCTGTTTTTTAGTTAAAAAGTTAAGAGTATGCAGTAGTTTATATAGCACAATTAAATGAACAAACAATATTTAACCTACTAAGATGTTACAGATCTGGAACTAGCAAAACTCTTGATGAACAACAAAAATGTAATGCACATGCTTATGTTAAAGTGGATGAGGGGGTTACATATGTTAGGGGTTTTTCTGCTTTTGGTTTGTGGGTTGTTTTTTTTAAACCTGCCAGCAAAAGAACACGATCTTAGTGATATGTCAGAGATAAAGCTGAAACACCAGAAYGCCCATGGCAAATTCAGGGAACAAAGACTCACTCATACAGAATAAGAATAAGTGGTTATGTATAGCATACTATTAACTCAAGGTGTTTTTGAAAAGCGCAAGTGCTGAACATCAGCAGCATACGTACAGACATATACATCTATTTTCTTACACCTACAAGTTTTCTCCCTCCTGCAGTGGAAAAGGAGCTTTTGAGCTACCGCAATGATGGACACATTGCTGGAAACCAGACAGAGTAAYGTACCAGAGCTATCCTGTGTATAACAAGGCAAAAGCCTCTGACATTAAGAGTAGGACTTTTTCTTGAACATTGAGAAGGAAGGAGAGCTTTCCAGCTGCAGCACTGACCCATGTGTAGGCTAGGCAGATGAATCAAGTAGGCAAATGGCTTTCAGGTATGATGCCAGAGTGAAATAAATCTCCTTTCCCAAGGAAAACATTAAAGAAACAGGTAYGAAATCAGTGCGGTACTCACTATTATTGGCACTGTTCTCTTTCACTGAAAAGTGAAAACATTTGGGAGGGGATGGTGCTTGCTTTTGTGCATGTGTTTTTTAAGATAGGTCCAGTTACTCTTGGCTCTGGTGCGGCACAGACCGCTGGGAATCTCCGTGAGGACAGCACAGAGAAAGCTGGACCTCTCCGGCACCTTGCTGCAGAGAGGGAAAAAACAATACAGTGATTACACAGAAGATGTTTCARTGAGTAGAGTCTATAGCATTAGCTACACTAATCCTCTCCCTAAGTCAGACTTGTCTTGTGATGGACAAATTATCCAGCTTAGTGAGGTATCTGGGATGGTGATAGCGTCTCAGCTGTTCCATTCCCTCAGTTTTCACAGACTTTCTTTCAGCTCGTGAAAACACTCGATGCCCCCCCACCCCCTTTGCAGAGCAGTGTRCACAGGGTGGAGGTCTCACAATCCTCACTCCCTGCTCTTGGGAAAAAACAGGATGTCCTTTCCCAGTGCTGATAAGGAAATATTGAACCATTTCCTCAAAAAGTTAGTCATTTGTACAAGYGGCAAGGGAGGTTTGAATGGGCATGACCTACAAATAAATGTATTCCAGGCACCTAAACTCAATGTGTGCTGTTTAATCTCATTCCCACCACATGGAGAAAAAAAGCCACCTCTACCCCACATCAAAAGCCAATAAGAGAAGCCAATGTAGGACTGACATGAGTGACTGAGTARCATATCTTTATTTCCCAGTTCCTGAAGAGTATGCTATACCAGTYATCACMCTGAACTTCTCAACTTCAAAACATTTCATAAACATTAAGATGTAAAGCATTAGGAAACTACCATGGCAAACGCCACTCTTATGGTACGGTGGATGCCATGCTCRTAAAAGTGCTAGCATCCTGAATACTCTCTGCACAGTCATTTGTTGTCCTATTTCTAATTAATACCAGTCACAAAGGATTGAAAATATTTTTTGTAATGTAGATATAAACAGAGAAATAAAAATAATTACCTTGGTAGGAAAATATGGGTAGAGCCATGAGAAATGAAGGAATGGGAAATACCTTCTACATCCAATGTATGAGTTTATCAAAGAGAAATTTAAGGTGTGACTCAATCAGTCACAGGTATTTACAAGACTAATAAGATATTCATAATTGATGCTTCAGTAGCCAAGAAAGGTAAGACAAAAACCACTGGACAGAAATTCAAGACAGTCTTATGTGAGTAACATGAAAATGTATGTATTTTTTAAGAGTCAAAGTAACAAAATCTCGTAACAGCTTACCAGAGTTGTGGGTTCTTCATCAACACTTGTTCAAATTAAAATAAGTTATGTTTCTGAAAGATATACTCTTTTTTGAGTGGGATTTAATTTAGGGAGCCCTATAGTCTGTACTGTGTATGTCAAACTATATCACTCCAGTGGTTCCTTCTGACCTTATGAGTTATAAACGGTTCAGTGACCAAAATACTACCTTAAAAAATTAAAAATACTCTCTCTAAAGCATAGATTTCAATACCAGAAGGGTTCAGTCAGTTCTTTATCATTCAGATGTAGATAAATTGAGTCCTTGCACTTTTCTCTCTATCTCTTTCTCGTAAAATCTAAGTCCTSTCTGTTCTACATAGATATTCCTGACATTTTCTCACAAGAGCTGTGATTTACTCCAATGTCTTCAGCCAAAAATATTTCTTCTCCCCTCTGTTCTGTGTTACGTGCTTGACTAAAATTAAGTGGAAATAAGTAGGATGGTAGTGGGAAAATAAAAACAGCGATGGAAAGACCGATATCACCAAGTAAATACAATTTTTCCTCTATTTTTTAAGAATTGAAATTAACATTGTTTTGTTCAAAAAAATTGTGAAAATGCAAAAATCAACATATGAGCTATACTAAGAAAAGAATTTTTTTCATGAGGAAAAAAATTACAAAGATATTTTTAAACTGATTATTTCAGGAAAACCAGGTGAAAAGCCAAAATAAATGAAGGAATGGGAATAATACCTTCAAATRAAAGTTTTCTGAATTCAGAAGAATTCATGCAGCCCATGGTATGTGAATTTACCAACGATGGCCTAACTTATAACAGGAGAAAAGCAATATACTAAACCTGCTATATACRCAGTATGTATCGGTAGGTATTTTGSATACTTGTTCTTCATGAGTAAGTTAAAAGAAATTTGTTTTTTGTTAAAAATAAAATATATCAGTGCTCTTCTAAGAAAATTATTTGGACTATTCTTTTTTTTTTAAAGATTATATCTTATACTAGTCAATAACATGATTCAAGAGAAGCTATGTGCCAAAATAACATGACATCTGAAAAAGAAATTGTAGGTGTATGTTCTCCAGGGGGGGGGAAATTATTAAAGTATCAAGGTTTTTGACARGGGTGGGAAGAGACTAATTCCAAAGAAATTGAAAATGTTTTTTTGGTCTATTGATCCTGAAGGTAAAATYTAGTAATCTTTAAGAATGAAGAATTGTTTATTTTTTGCATAAATTCATTGCATAAAAAAATTTGTAAGAATGACAAAACATTTTGACATTTCAGAAATGAAACACCACAAATTAAATAGAAGCAATTAGCTGAAAATCAATTCAATTGTCCTCCAGGTCTAGGGCTAAGTTACAGGTCAGCAATGTAGTCATGTAAATAAAGTTTTAAATACCCGATAAAAACAGCCTTTCCAGAAAACAGGGTAGAAGACCCTTATTTAGGCCTTAATTAAAATCTGATAATGCAGCAAAAAAAATCTGGATTTCACGCAATGACCTGAAAGTGGCTCCTGTCTCCATGAAGAAGATCTATTGCGTCCCACGAGAACATCTGAGGATGGGGCAGCTGAGATTTCTTCTTCCCGCTCTGGTGTACCCCAGTGCACGCAGGGGTCATCTAGCAGCGAGCCGAAATGACGAGAATCACTGCTAGTTGCCCCCTTCCTGGTGTCCTACACAGTCCTCACCCTGAGCACAGTCTTCGCAATCTTTCTTGCTAAATGAGCCTTACAAAATATTCTCCTTCGAAAGCCACCAAGGTTTTCTTGCAGCAGAGATTCTGCAGCTGAAATTTCCATCAGGGGAGGTTTTGACCATAACTTTTCACATGAAAATTATTTATGGATTGTTTAGGAAGTATTATGGGGGCCGGTATCCTGTAAGTAAGAGATTTGTATTCTGGAAATGTTTGGCGTCTTTTGGTAGTAAATACGTCAAAGTGGACTGCAGAGTATCTGGGACCTTTGCATGATTAGATAGGACTTTCCCCTTCATAAAGTAGCCTTGTAAACGAAAGATAATTGGTAATCATTGCAGTAGTTTGGGTCAAATTGTTTCAAAGTACTTTCATTTGTCTGTGAAACTTGCTATAGTTCATTTGCAGTGTTTGCAGAAATGTTTTACCTTACAGAATTCTTTCTTTTTTAAGTGAAATTTATTACCTTTATTATCTGTACATTGTCCACTCCATGCCACCTGTAGCAGGATTATTTCTACCTTTGGCAAYGTATAGTCCCAGAGTCAATTTTAATGGTTAGTATTTTCACATGATAATATGTACAGTTGAATATTTAAACTTTTAAAGTAGARCTGAAGAGGAAATATAGTAAGGCCTGGAAAGTGGCATGATTTGACTTGGCATGCTGATATATAAACCTACACAAAATTTTTTCAGAAAAAAATAAAGGAAAAAATGTTAGTGGGAAGCAAAATGTGTATTTTAATCCCTACAGCCCTTCATAAGAATGCCATATTTTTAAATAAAAGCTCTTTCATCTTTTTATATAAGAAGGGGGAAGCAGATACAAGACATATCCTTCCAAAGTCTCCAAATCCCAGGTTTTTAACTACACTCTTTCTGTATATTTTCCCTTAGTGAAGTACAAATAAATAAATAGATAAACAGCTAGATGGATGGATGGATGGATAGGTAGATAGACAGACAGACTGATAAAGGGGTTCATTACTTCATTCAAAGCACTTCATTGCCTCATTCTTCCTACATTAAATAATATTCACCAAGAAGCAGAACTTTCCAGGTCTCTCTTCCAGGCTTTTTCACACGCTATTACTTCCATTTAGAACTTGCCTGCTGTTGCTGGATCATCATTAACACATAGGGGACAGAGCACTATATAAAGAAGGATAGTTAGGAAGCTTGCAAGGATGGGGAGAAMAACATTTGCTGAACAGGAAGAAGAAAATCTGTCCTGCAAAAATCTCAACTGGAAAAATGACACTTGCTCAGGCTCCTGATATCCTAAATTAGCAAAGGCCTTTAGAAGTCTAAGGAATTAGGAATCTGGGGACATACTGACCTGAAAAGTCCTCTTTCTTCTACTACGAATGCCCTATCACCATCTCAGGAAAAGTAACACCCACACTCCCCCCTTGCTCCATTCAAGTATATGGAGTGGAATAAATATATAGGTTGGGATAGGCTTAAATTAAGAACAGCTGAAAAATACAGACCAAGATGACAGGACTTTCTCCATCTGCTTTTTGACATTTTCAAGACGCATTACCTTAGTCATTAATTCCTGTTCCTCTACTATCACGACAAAGTTCAACTTTGACTCATACCTAGGATTTTATTACCACAAAAGGGCTACAGACTGGGAGGGCTGGACGGGGTATTTATCAYTGGCCAACTAACTGCATCTCAAAACCTGCTAATTTTGATCAAGGAAGTACCAAGTGATAGGGGTCCTCGCCAGAGGCCCTCTCCTTTAGACATATCACCCTACGTCTTTGTGGGAAATTCCCAGCCCAAGTCAGCAGTCCTCTAGTCTGGATGGTTTGAAATAGCAAACTTGCGCACCAAATTCACTTCTTGCAGGAGATGCAGGTGATAAACTAGCCACCGGCATTTGTGATGATGAATCACAAGATGATTCTTGTTTCTTTAAATATCTGTTATTTTACCGAGTAATATTGTGCAAGCTAAACAGTRCTAAAATGCACAGATAAGGTCAGTTTAGGAAACAGAATACATGAAGCAGAAGCAGATCGATAGGAAACGTGGCAGTAGGGCTTGCTGCATGGTGATGCAAGCTACATTACACAATGTACATGTTTGCTTCATTAATGGCAACTCACATCAAGGCTTCAGAAGTTCCAGGTGTTTTGATAAAAGCCAAGCTGTATCAGGTTAACRTATTTCAGATTTACAAAGACACAAGAGGATGGCAAATGGAAAATAACATACTTTGTCCCTGCTTTTATTGTAAATCATTTAGTATGGATTTTTTTTTGCCTGGAATTTCACAGATATTAACCAGAAAAACATCTTTCCAACATTACCTGGGTAATCCATTTCTACAGTGACCCACCGTACCTCATTGAAATGCCTAAAGATACTGAAAGTTATTTGTTTAGATGCTAGAAAAATAGTTGTGCCAGTAAACACTGGCTTTCAGCTTGGACTAATGAACAYAGACTAATATCAGTGTAACTTGTAATCTACAGCTTGCTGAAGCTGAACCTAAGTTTCCAGCAACTGAGTTAGTTAAGTCAAGTGTAATGTTCCACTCTGTCATCTTTGGCTGCAATTTTCTGCAGTTCAGTATAAAAAATGCACTGATAAGTATCTTTACCTAAACTTCATAGGTAATTTTATATATATCTTTCTCTATAAAACATTATCTATCTATCTATCTGTGAGCTGTAACCCAATTCCTGGCTCCCACTGAAACTAGCTTTCTTGTGGAACAACTGGTTTTCAACCAGACAAGCCAAAGGCAGCGAAGGAAACGCATACTTACAGCTATTAAAAGGGCAGCAACAGTATAGTAGTGGAAGTCTCTTGCGAATCTGCACATGCTTAGAAACGGCTTTTCTTTTTTCTTTTTTTTTTTTCTTTTTCTTTTTTTTTTTCAGGATGAAGCCCAGCAAGCGTGCACTGGCTAGACDAGATACCACTGCAGGAGGAAAGCTAGGATTTGCTCCTTCAATGCTATTGTACATTTCTCAAAATTGGACTCCAAAAACGTTTCAGTTCTCCAATTTTCAGGATTAATTGATATTTACTGTAACCAGTACCCAATCAGAGGTAATCTCTTAAGGTAAAGGCGAGAATGTGCTTTCACAAGATCTCTTGGGGCTTCATTCAGATCCTGAATAAGATGAGGGATAAACCTGAACTTTCTGTATCTCTACAAGGAGGAAGAAATCTTGCTTTTCAGAAATCTTGTTTTTTAGAGTCTCTATTTTCACTCAGAGTGGAAAAGAAATGAGAGAGGCTGACAAGGAAGGGAGCTGTTTCACCAGGAAATATATGGTAGCAGTCTTCAAAAAAGGTGAAAGATATCTTTGATGTTGATGGAGTGAGTTCTTGATACTTACTAAGAGAATAAGAGGAAACTGAACTGTAGAGAAAAAAATTAGGTAAGAAGTTGAGGAAAACTTCTGGATTGTCAGGATAGTTACCAACTGAAATAATATGCTCAGGAAGTTAGGAAATCTCTATTACCACAGGCATTTAAAAAGAATTAAACAAACATCTGTCAAGACTGACATAGGTATTGTTGATCTTACCTTGAGGCAGGGATGCATTAGGTGACCTCTCCAGYCTCTTTTGCCCTATCTTCTGTGATTGCTGATTCATGTCTTTCTTTTCCACCTCCCTTGATGTCTTTACTTATGCTACCAGATGGGAATGTTCACTAATCAATTCTATCCCTACAGTTAATGCTTTTTCGTTATACATACAGTTGGCTTGAGGAATCAGTTTCAGCCACAATCAAAACAAATTCTTAATAAAAACACTCAACATATGTGAATCMCTCCTCACTTACTACTACAAAGTTGGGGTGTAGCATAGGCTGGAGCCACGAATAAGACTTTGGAATAAAAAAACCCAAGCCGTAGCATGATTTATTGCACGGTTTATGAAACCACTTCCGTCTTTCAAGACATCTTTACATCATTTTCAAAAGAAACAGGTACAGGTGCTCTCAATCTAAAGATATCAAGTTTCTTATARTCATTATTGTATCATCAAAAATGAAAGAATATCACAGTTGCACAGTTTTAGTTACTTATACAGGTATATTTTACAGCCCTAAGGATTTACAGCAGATATTTTTTTCAAGTGCTTTCTGCTCTTCCCTGTCTTCAAAGTCACTAAATAGTTCTTAGCAATGTTTATATTGTACCAGGGCATACTGGTGCCATATACAATATTTTGCAGTGTTTTCTTCAAGGTTTGAATAACAAACATTCTTACAGGTGGATAAAAYATTCTTCACTAGACATTCATGAAACTAAAAATAAGTTTATTATAGTATAGAGAAAGGCCTTAGAAAGTTCAATTTTCATTTGGAAAAGCCAAGAGACCTGAAAAAATATTTTTATAGATCATATAACATTAATTTAAATTAAGTCATTTGCCCCAAGAAAGAATATACCTATCTAAATGGGGTTCAGGAGTTCTTAGATAAATATGAAGGATTAGTTCCTTTTTTGCTTGCATTTTTATTTCTTTTCTCTCTTTTTGGAAAGCATTTCTATTTCCCTGCTGGGCTCAGAAAACACRTGAAGGATTTGTTTCCTTTACCATCCGATGTCTACACAGAGGGAAGAACAGAAACGTTATCAGTATTTGCTTTTACCTTGCTGCCCTTTTTGTTCTAGACACATTTTTGCCAAGTTAATAACTCAATAAAGGTAACTGGTAACTCAATAATAATTACATCTGATAGTGTATTATATAGCAGGTTTTCATTTGTCAATCTTAAAACACTTCTCCAAGGAAGCTAAGTGTTGCACCGTGTGATCGTACCAAGATAGAGACTCATGATGTAACTTGCTCAAGGGCAGACAGCAGGCCAGTGTCACAAATGGGAATATATCTGACATTTCCTTGATCTTTCCTGCAGTGTGCCATTCCCAGGCCTTTTTGCTTCATCATACAAACATCCACGTTGTAGAATTTAGATATATCATTCCTATTTACACATTTATTTATTTTTTCAGGAYAAAAATGCCCAGTCGATATCAGTTATTAACAATGTATGATATTAGTAATGTATTAGCAATTATACTAGCAAAGATATTAGCAATATATGATCTGGATTAACTTTCTACACAAAAATCAGAGTAGGTCACAAAGATCACTTTTAATATAGACAAATTCCAACTATGGTTGTGCGTAACAAAAGTATCCTTATTACATAGGTCCTTACTAGAGGCTATTTAAATGCAAAATACCTACCTTCTATCAGGTTGCTACACTATTACTCGCTGGGTAGGAAGCCTATGTAAGGGACTCGTGGGTATTTTATTTCCTGTATTTTACACCRAATTAACTGCCTATTTGCCTGATAATAATAGGCTGCCATAACAGCAATAATGCATTCAATTATCAAACTGGTTTGAAAGACATGCACATACACACCATTTCATAATACTGTACTCAAAAAATGCATACCATTGTAAAAAAATTTTGAAAGTAATTGTATAGCCCCATAAGACAAGTTTTGCAYTAAGACATATGGTAAAGATGTGCCAAACTCAGGAGATTATATCCGGACAGCATTTAAATCAAAGCAAAAGGACTCCCATTAACTTTCATGGGAYGTGGAATTTACTCAAATCTATAAATTAGCTCAAAAGAATTAATTGACTGCCTTCTATTTATACGCAATTTTACTTTACTCTGTAAACTTTAAGAAAAAAATATTTGATTTCATGAAAATAATCTAGCAATTTGATCCTTCATAATATTAGCATACTTTTAAAATGCAAAATCAAAGTTAAATGTTTTAAAAGCCAGCTCTTTAGTGCTTCTTTTTAAATAAAATCACTGGTTTAGTTGCTGAACTAGAGTTTAGAATAAAATTTTGTAAAATATTGCACAAAGGAAAAAATAGCTAGTTAACGAACGGCTCYATATAATTTTCTGTAAAATATTAGCATTTCAGGCAGCATCCAAATGCCTGCTCCCTTTGTAGAGCAGATATGTTGCAGAGATATTCACTGCTACTTAAGTAATCTCATATTCAAACTACAACACAAGACAGTGTTTAATGTTCCAGAGCTTCAAATGATGGAAGAGAGGGGTCTTGAACCAGATGTGCTGACTGGAAAATAGCATCAAATGAGTTGTGAGAAATCCAGTGCAGACTATTTCAACAACATCTTGAAGGACTTCCTTTAAAATTAGCTCCAAATACAAGCAACATTAGAGACAGGAAAAACCATCTAAACTTGAATGCTGATTCTGTAATTCAGTGTACACTTTAAACGTGAGAATTGGGTAGTTACTGTCTGCAAAGGATTTATGTAAAGGATTGAAAGTCTGAGACTGCCAGCAGGATGGATCACGCAGGTGGAGGGATCGAGTCTTGGTGCCCATCCTGGCATGGCAGATCCCCATTTGGCATGTCTCACTGGGATGTCATGGGATCTAATGAGTTGYGGTAGACAACGTCATGGCCCTRCAGCTCCAGCACACACGTTTTCTCACTATTCATATGATTCCTGGTGCAATTGTTGTAAAAYACATTTTRTTAATGGAAATATTTTGATTTTGCATCTGACACACACACATGATCTATCAGTTACCATCAGTTTATGCGATTGGCTTTATGTTTTGCTACATGGGTCAAATTCAGCCTCATCACAACTGTGTCAATTAGATCATATTTTTGGAAACGAGGTTTATTAATATCAAGCATACTAGTATGCCTGTAGAAGTACCTCCGAAATCAGCACTAAACTGAATACCTTGTGTGAAGAGGAAATTAAAGGGAAAGCTTTAGATCCTAGTTTGGGTCAGAAGTTCATAGTTGCATCATTCTGGCAAATCAGCAGCATCTTTCAAGAAAGATAGATATCACTTGACTACGAGTCGTAAACATGAACTGTCCCATTGGACTTCTGTGCTAAATGACTGAAATGCTGTTAGGGACTCAGAGAAGGGATGGGGTTTGGAAAGGAAAGAAGACAGTAGAATARGAAGCAAGATCCTTGTGAAAAAATGTACTTTATATTATTGTAGGGGCTTTACTATATCTTTGGGGGCCTTCCCTTGTTATCAAAGAAACAGCTGGGTGGTCAAGGACATTCAGTCTAGCAGGAACTGACAGTGGGATCGAGTGCACCCTCAGCAAGTTTGCAGATGACACCAAGCTGAGTGGTGCGGTCGACACGCCTGATTGACGGGGTGCCATCAAAGGACCTGGACAAGCTCGAGAAGTGGGCCCACGTGAGCCTCATGAAATAGAACAAGGCCAAGTGCAAGGTCCTGCACCTGGGTCTGGGCATCCCCTGGCATCAATACAGGCTGGGGGATGAAGRGATTGAGAGCAGCCCTGCCGAGAAGGACTKGGGGGTACTGGTGGATGAAAAGCCAGACGTGAGCCATCAATGTGCACTCGCAGYCCAGAAGGCCAACCGTACCCTGGGCTGCACCAAAAGCAGCGTGGCCAGCAGGTCGAGGGAGGGGATTCTGCCCCTCGACTCTGCTCTGGTGAAAGCCCACCTGCAGTACCGCGTCCAGCTCTGAAGCCCTCAGCACAACAAAGACATGGACCTGTTGGAGCGGGTCCAGAGGAGGGCCACAAAAATGATCAGGGGGATGGAACACCTCTCCTRTGARGAAAGGCTGAAAGAGCTGGGGTTATTCAGYCTGGAGAAGAGAAGGCWCCGGGGAGAAATTATTGCRGCCTTTCAGTACTTAAAAGGGGCTTATAAAGAAAAATGGGGACAGACTTATRATCAGGGCCTGTTGCGACAGGACAAGGGGGAATGGCTTTAAACTAAAAGAGGGTAGATTTAGACTAGATATAAGGAAGAAATTCTTCACAATGAGGGTGGTGAAACACTGGCAYAGGTTRCCCAGAGAGGYGGTAGATGCCCCGTCCCTGGAAACATTCAAGGTCAGGTTGGACRGGGCTCTGAGCAACYTGATCTAGTTGAAGATGTCCCTGCCCACAGAAGGGGGGTTGGACTAGGTGACCTTTAAAGGTCCCTTCCAACCCAACTATTCTATGATTCTATTTATGATTCTATGAATTTAGGCTAACCTGTAACTAATTAGAGACCAAGGAATCAGAGCTATTCCAGAAGTTACTGCATATGGATTCATGTAAACATAGACATAARCTAGGGAAGGACAATGTCCCACCAAAGTGTGCCTGTACATTGCTCATAGACCTTCCTTCCCAGGCACAATACTTGTGGTAAGAACTGTACACTGGGTATGCCACTGCTTGMTGCTCCATAGTCTGAACCAATACATCCACTGAAGAAAAATCATACACATGGGATGTATGTGTGTATAAACATACACTTGATGTTTTTCTCAATTCTCATCACATGTTTCATTCAATAGACTTATTAATCAACCATAAGAAATGAGTTAAGATGTTGAAATAGTCATGGCCTTTGTTCTGTGTCAGTTTTGTTGGCTTAGCTGACATATAGCTACAAGGCATGACGGATCAAAGTAATTAAAGTTCCAATCATTTACCTTTCTATGTTCAGTGTCAAGACAGCTAGCCTTCACCCTGTGTTCAGAGCATTTTCATATTTTTTTTAACATGTTATAGCTGTGCCATTTGCCTTGCTGTACTTAACAATTTGACAGCATTTCCATTATAAAGTTCATAAACAAAGGCTTGAGATTCCCTCTGGATTCCAGCTTTACACATAAAATCGCAGACCACAGTAAATCCAAAACCAAGCAGCTATGGTCTGGTTTTTTTTTTTTCCTTTTTTTTCTTTTTTCATTTACTTTAAGGTAATTTAGTCAGGTTTTGTCCATCAGAGAACAAAAAGTTGTTAGTTTTGTTCCACTTAGTTTCAAGCTACATTTTCTGTGTTCTGTGAAACTTAAATGACACTTATTTTGTTCCTGTCATGAAATATGGTAGGCAATTAGACCTAATCTTCACTCTTCCATCATACAGATTATTTATAACTGAGAGTATGAAAACATTTGGTCTAATCAAAAACTTTGGGGTATGTAACAGGGAGTGATTCCTGGATATTTCAAGAACAGGAGGTTGGTTTATCTTTGAATCCAAACATGAGTTCCAACAATAAGTGCTACTTTTCCCTGATTAGAGAAAAAAATGCATTTTTTTTTAAGTCAAACAGATAATTGGAATCTTGGGAACAGTATTCACTAACTAAATACAAACAAGCACATGTTTAAAAAAAAAAAAGAGCAAAATCAGGAGTGAAATAACCCACAACCAGTGAAAGTGACTGTCTCCTGGAGTCTTACCCTCTCTGTACCTCCTTCTCTTTCTCCACAGCTGGCCTGTTCCCTACACTGGCTGGCTGGATCCACCAGGCTGTGGAGCAGGAAGTCATCTGCTTCTCATCATGGTTTGCATAGGACCTTGTATAAGACTGGCACAAGACATTTAGCAAATTGTAGTTAAGGACCCTTTGGACATTATCAAATACCGAGGGTTTATAATCCCCCATGTCCCCAAGTCTTACCTACTGCACACAACTCAACTCTAATACAGCAAAACCAAAACCGGCCAGGGTTTTCTATGAAGGTTTAATATTAGATGATAGCTTTATAAGCTTTGCTTTCACAAAGGTCATATAAAATCTGGTAGTTTTATTACCCATTAGAGGTTGAGAATGAAGGTGTGGYGTGCCTGTTATTTGGCACTCTGAGCATTTTACTAGCAATCTGAGATGTTYTGGGAAATAACCCACTCTGCCTATATGCAGTAGCAGACCTTCACCCAGCCAGTTTTACCACCACATGGCCTGCATGACTCCATAATATACCAAGACTCTTCCAGTCATATATCAGGCCTTCAGAAATAGACTCTGGAGGAGAAGATTAGGTGGCTTCAGGAATATTAGTGCAATTGCTCCCAAATATTCTGTCCCTACTTGGAAGGATTTGAAGAAACAGTGGCAAGGGGAGATAGAGGAGACAACCTGTCTCCTTCCACGTTATACAGTGAATAATAAGAACAGAGCATTGTTTGTAAAACTCATTCATGAACGGAAAAGGAGGTTAATTAAAAATGAATTTCATTTATAATAAATACCTCCACCAGCCTTTTTATAAATAAAACAGGCAGCAGTTATTATTCTGCTATGTATTTACAAGAAACGGGCAATTCTAAAAAACAATAGAAGGACATCCCATTCCTCAGAAGTTTATGTCTGACAAATCATAAGACACCACTTACCTTGTCAGAGTCTTTATAGGCCCATCTTACTGCAAACTCAGTCAACATATGTTCTACTATTTACCTTGATAAGATAGAATCAAGACCAAATTTCTGTCATTCCTCCCATAGRCATCTCACTTTTCTCCCTTCAATGACTTTTTAAAGTTCCCAGAGCATGAAACATCACTTTGATGCTGCATCACATCCAGTTAGRAAGCTCTGGCATGTAGTGTTATGTTTAAACCAACATGCAAATGTAATCAGGAATGACACATCGCCCCAAYAATGCAGTCACTCAGCTTTGAGAAACTCGAACAGACAGATTATAAAACAGATTCTCACAGCCACAGGTTTGTGCTTTTGGAAATAAATCTGTAAGTCAAACTTAAAGAAAGTTTGAGAAAGATGTTAAAGAAAGATRCCCCAAGCCTGTCAGTGTTCAAGAGGCATTAGCTTTTGGTYAGCCCTGAAGTGGTCAGGCAGTTGGACTAGATGATCATTGTAGGTYACTTCCAACTGAAATATTCTATTGCATTCCATTCTATTCTAAAGTTTCAGTCTTTAAAACATTCACTCAAGGACCTAGAGTTGGCCATTGAGATCTGATGGAGAAGGCCCACAACCTGCATGTTGCCACGGGAGCATGTGAGCTGCCGTAAAAGCTGAACGTGCAGCTCTGAAGGTTTTTATTCCTCATCTCTACAACACTGGCAGGCTCAGCCAAACATTCCCAAGCTATTGAACCCTAAGAATAGGAGGGGGAGGATTAGGATTAGGAGGGGGAGGATAGGAAAGTGAGATTTTTCTCACTTCTTTTCTAGCTAATTCTTGTTAATATTTATTGAGAAGACCAGATTGTGCTAACATCCTTTTGGAAATAGCCCTCGTCGTGTCCTACCCAGTGGCCAGGAAGATTATGAGTCCTGTCAGGGTGGGAAGATCTTCTAGCCCATYGCTGCTCAGTATGAGTCACCCAAAAAGGGCTCTACATGCTTTGTTAAAGCAAATCTCACATGCTGCCCCCATCCTCCGTACCTGGGCTAAGGACACCCGGTCCCAGCGGAGGGTTTAACTGCGTGGTCTTTCAGGTCTTAAACAGCACATACACACTTGTGTGGGCCTTCTGTGTAAGTGTGACCCTCAGCGTTTTACTAGCAATATTGATTTTGGCTTTACAATACTCCTGTTATCCCTATTATAAAGTTGAGGAAAAAGGCACAGCTAAATGACTTATCAAGGCTGACAAAAAAAGCGAGTGTCGGAGCTGAGAATAGAAACCAGATCACCTGAGGTTTCATTTCTGGAAACGTTTCCCCTTTCCTCTTCCTTTGAATCTTTGTTTAGTACTGGGGCAGGTCATTTGAAATCTGGGCAATATTCAGATATGCTTTCTTTCCCAGAAGGAAATAAAGCTTTACAGGCTCACTTTACAGAGGCAGCCGGTCCGCTCGGACTGCCGAGGTTTTGCAGCTCTCACAGGACGCTGCAAAATCCAGCAATCAGACCTGTGCAGCCGGAACGCTTTCAGAGGAGATGGCAATGCACAGAAACGGCGTATTATCTAAAAACAGGCTCACACAATATGTTTCTATGGACATCAGAAACTAATCTTTGAAATGGTCCCTGATGAGAGCTGGATTGGCCCGAGCTGCCTTCTGAAAATGTTCCAATTCCTCCTTTGCATCCGGTGTGTGTTTATTGGAGAAAGAATAAGTTCTCATTTAAATTCTGCACATGTATTTGCACTGTGACCTTTTTAGCTGTTACCTCATGGCTATATCTGAAATTGGTAATAAAATGCAACTCATAGTAAAGAACTGCTAGGTGATTTTATACAACTATAATTTTACACTCTCAAAAGGCAAAATACGCTATTCCTTAAGCCACACACGGGAACTTGGTGATACTGGGCTGGGGTTTTGTTTTCAAAGCCAACTCCGTGTGAATAAAGCCAACTCTATACAATGATAGAAATAATGAGTTAAACAGATAGGCGTTTTAGCTGATCTTGATGCAGAGTGAGAAGCCAATATGAAGTCCCACTGAAGTGAGGATGCTACACAAAGTCAGGCACAAACAGCTCCCTCAGCAGATGATTGTGCATCTTCGTGGTTTTATAGGTATTTATCTATAACTGCTAGATAAGTGGTTCTGAAGAGTCTCCTCAGTCTGCCACACTTTAAATAATTTCCAAGACATGCTATTGATGTGTGAAAAAATACAATGGTCCAGTGTAATTAACAACTGACAGTGAGAGGGTAAACCCTGGAAAATCTGATTATATGCCAYCTTCTCCTTTTCTTGTATTAATTTATTGCATTCCAGAATTGTTCTGATTTTCAGACTACGGTAAGGAGCTTTTGTGTTAGGTAGTTGTCAAACGCAAAGGAGGTCATAATATGAGAAACAAATATTTAATATCACTCGTTTTTCCCATAAAGTCCRCGTAGGCTGGCTCCTGCCACACACAGAAGAGCACTGAGCTCAATGGTGCTCTGCCCAGCCACAGGTTCAACTTCACTGACCCAACAGTACAGATACAGAAAAACTATTTCCATGGAGAGACACTATAGACATTTTCTCTACAGTAAACATACTCTGAGTTGTCCTAGTAGCTTGTTTACTAAAATAATTAAGTAATTAGAAACTATGCCTGGTTTTGTGGCCCTCTTTTCAAAGTGCMATTGAATTTACATCAAGCAACTTTAGAGTACACTTACAATGAACGGWCTTCAGAAATTTTGGGCTGACTTGGAAGACTGATCAGCCCTTTGAGCAGGATACCGAGTCGTGAGGTTTTCCAGCATGTTACAACAGAGCTCTGCGAGCAGACACGCGGCTTCTCTGGCTGCGCTGCGGGTGAGCTCCTAAGGAAGGTTCRATCTGGGGGACAGAGCAGGGGCCACCAGGCACCTTCCTCCACCCTRCAGCTGGGGGTCCCTCCTGGCAGGGTCTTTCGGTTCCACTTTCTCTAAACAGAGGCTTCCAAGTTGACAGCTGGAAAGCTGCCATATTTGTTTTTCCTGGTGGAAAACCATTTGGAGGGATAAACTAAAATTTTCTGGTAGAAGATACAAAATAGGCATTTTCATTGAAAACTAATTTACATATTGCCTCCTAAACATAACCCTAAAGGGCTAACTCTATTGCAATTTACAAATTAGCATGAACAAAGTCTAACTCAGAAGTTTGTCCTACCCTGCGTTTCCAAATACTTATTGTTCAGGTTCAGAGCTCTTTAAAACATAGACAACTATAGCCGTGTCTCAAAACAAAAATCACACATGTAGGTGTTGTCAACTCCCAATTAAAACAACAAGACACAGCTAGCCAGTTTGTGCAAATGAGTCCATCTAGAGACATTTTTTTCCCCTATAGAAAGTGTAATGACTTCCATCCTCTGCCTATGCTTATTCTGGGTCTTAGATATTTCCTAAAAAATCTGAAAAATCAGATCCAAAATCCTTGTGTATACAGAAAGGCAGGGCAGGATGGAAAAACTATTCAAAATCAGATTCTGACACACTCATACTGTGTTTTCAAATCAAGCTATGGGTATCTTTCTAACCACTAAAGAGTGCCAACAAGTATTTAAAGCCTAAAAAGACTTAGCAGAAAGGTGGAGATACAGCAAGGTGGCAAGATATTTGCCATTTGGAGCTACCCGCAGGTACTTATAGATTACCCACTTGCTGTGCACCTGCAGGGAAGGAAACAGTCATCTGCGTTTCTGAACTGACAGCAATATTGCGACCCAGCAGGTACATGCAGGTTATGTGGTGAGATTTAAACTAGAGGCATACTTTGTAACTACATCAGCATCTTGCTTTTCTACTACACATTCATTTATTTCAGCTGACAAGTCTCCCTGTCAAGATTTGTAGGGGCACAATACATTAAAAAAAACACTTCAGAGTTCAACTTTGGGTTTCAGTTCAGCAACTAACACCAATATAGCAAAGCCCTTAAGCATTTCTAGCACCTTCACTGATCCGAGAGGTACCATAACTAGTGGCCCTGAGGCAAAAAAACATGCCAGATCTGGATAATTCTGAGTTTACAGACAGTTCTGCATGAATCAGTGCAGATACTGTAGTAATAGAGATGCCTGAATTTTTTATCAGATTATACCTATACCAAACCAACAGTGGAAGAAGCCCCAACACCACTTATATTGGAATGAACTTTCYCAACACAATTGTTGGACACGACATTTCTATTTACGCTAATGTAAACACAGACCTCCAAAAACATATGAGATAGTTATTACACTTACYTCATCTGGAACCTCTTTTCATAGGTGACAAGACCAAAAGGGATCTGCTGGTTCATCAAATCCATCGCATTATCATATCCACTTTATAATTGCTTTCCTAAACTGATMTTTTTCTTTCTTCCTAAACTAAATGCTTTTTCTCTCATAGGAAGATTATTCTGGAACCTCACCGTTCTAATGGTTAAAAGCTTTCTACTTCACCCACAGTTTGTTCATGGTCTGTTTAAATCTATTTGGTTTTTTACTTCCAACACTGCCTTTTAGCTCAAACATTTCTCTATGAATACATCAAGAAACAAAATCAGTGTAGGTGAACGATCACCTAACCTGCATAAGAATAAATATTAGTTATAGGTGTGCTGGGATTTCACTTTATGCTTCTTCCCTGTGCTCACCTCAACCTTTGAATGCTATTTCATGGCTGATTTAGACCTAAGATCATAGCACCTCCAGAAGGAGCAGACCCTGTCCTCAGGCACGTCCTCCATCCACCTCTGTTCTGTCAGATCCCGCAACAGTATGCCTTCAGGTGGGCATTAAAAACCAATATTGCAAATAAAATTATAATAAAAACTGTGATTCTTGGTTTTAGGAGCTGATCCAGATGGGGAGAACCCTTCTGGCAGCAACCCACACAGAGCAGGTAGTGAAACCTTAAAAGCTAATCCCTTGATATGTCTGCGAGCTCCAAAGAGCATCCCAAGAAAATGCTGCTTTTCCTGGTTCAGATGGAGACCAGCGAGGTGGGTGTTGGTCTCTTCTCCCAAGTAACTAGCGATAGGACGAGAGGAAATGGCTTCAAGTTGCATCAGGGGAGGTTTAGATTGGATTTTAGGAAAAATTTCTTTACTGAAAGGGTTGTCAAGCTTTGGAACAGGCTGCCCAGGGAAGTGGTGGAGTCACCATCACTGGAAGCGTTCAAAAAAKTGTAGATGTGGCACTTGGRGACATGGTTTAGTGGGCATGGTGRTGTTGGGTTGACTGTTGGACTTGATGATCKTAGAGGTCTTTTCCAACCTTAATGATTCTATGATCCATTTAGAGCCATGCTCACTGAAATAATGCAAATCCTCCAAGGTGCTATATCACTACAGGAACTTTGAAGGGTAGATCGCAAGCTGTAAGCAAGCATCTTCAACAAATTTCGATGATGTGATGCCTTCTCAAAACAGGTTGCTCACAGGCAGCACTGTGATTCACTCCTCCATCTTTATCAAATTATTCTATAGACTGTCAATACATTTTTGCAGGATCAAGTCTAGCCTAAAGACTGGATTTTTGCAGACAATTTCACAGAGAAAATACAAAAGGAAAGTGCCTTTCTAGTTCTCTGTCAAGGCAGAACATTTTCCAGGTTTTCCTTTAGTAAYATAGAAAAGTTAGAATTTCATGGATTTAACATTTACACAAGTTCCTAATTTTCATACTAAAATGGTTTGCATTATGGCGGAATAATATGAATGCAAAATAATAAGAAAAATCACAAGAAGCAACTTTTTCATAAATTAAAAATGACAAAAAGGTGCTTCAAATCTCACCATAGTGTCTCAGCTCATTGGGAAGGATCTTGTCCACAGTTCTTCACCATTAGGCTTTAAAAAAAAGTTGAATTCCAGACTAATMATCTGTAAAATAAGCACAGATGGTCATAATCTGGTTCTTAATAGGCATCCTGGTCTTCTGCTGGTATTATGAAGATCCAGGCATGCACATCAGTAGCTTGATGATGGCATGTCCCTAAAATGCAGTTCTACTCCCAAATGGGACTAGAGAATGGCCAATTACTCAGCAGATATGTCCCACATGTATATTTAAGATTACATTACCTGTGTTTGCATAAATACAAATGTTTACTACTGATTAGCAATATACAGCAAACACAGCCACGAAATACTCCTTYAGAAGGAGTCTTGCCCTTCTAATACACCAGGAGCAGGCTTGTCAATAAAAGGCCAATTAGGTCACAAGTTTTTAACAACCTACAGTCAAAACACTAATATCTGCTRAAAGTAAATGGTATAATATGGTCCTAAATTTAAAATGAGACACACCTTCTGTTCATAATTTACAACAAAACATACAATTTGACACAACTATGTCAACTGGAAAATGTAACAGTTTTTGTTTAAAAATAATTTTCCCAGGTTTCTCTGAAGTCTTTTTAGCATGAAAGTGCAAACCATTTCTATATCAAATGGGAAGATTTTTATTTTTTTTTCCGATTTAGAGTGACAACTCATTCAAAATATTATTCCAACGTATGTGGAAAAAACTTTCAAAAAAAACTCTCCCATCATAAATGAGAACATTCATTCTGAGTGGAATGACATTTTTCACTTGCCCTGAAACTACTGTTTACTTTTTATAACTCCAAAATATTCTTTTTAAGTAGTAATGAAGAGAAYATTATAAAAGTCTCTTTTTAATTGTCAGAAAACAAACAAAAAAATTTCTACAGATCTATCTATGTTCTAGTTGCAGGATTAAATGCTCCTTTCACAAATGTCTATACTGATAATTATAAAGGAGTAAGAGCAGCTGAAGACAGAAAAGGGGGGGAAATGAAGTTAGATATAAGCTGGCTTGGTTTAGTCCTACAAAATTTTTATTATTTTATTATTATAGATGCTAAATACTATATAGGTTAGACAGTCTGGAGTGTCACTGTTGCAGATGCTGTACAAAGCCAAGCAGGGACACAGTGTCTCCAGAAGCCACCAGTGAAACCTCTTCCTCCTACAGAGTCCCTTCTGCACAGAGCAGATGCCAGACAGGTGATAGACYAAAGACAGTGCCAACAAACAAAAGTTACCCAGCCTGTCAGCCTAATTTCTACTACCAGAAAAGTCAATGGGAACTTTGTAARCAAAAAGTTTAAAAAAAGAAAAAAAAAGTCAACCTTTTTCCCCTGAAAAAAATCCCACACTTTGCAGGAAAACACTTCATGTTTTGCAGCAAATATGGGTGCTGATATTGTGCCTTTACCCCACGGCTGCTTTTCAGTGCTTGGCGTTGCAGAGCTTTCCTGCAGCCCCAGCAGCACCCAGCAGATATTTAGGACATGAACCCTCAAACCCTCCCCAAGAAGAATTCCCATTGCAGCAATAAGAACTGACTCAGAGTCAGATACTAGCTATTTTTTTCTCTCCGTATAACTTCGTGGTGTCTTTTTATACTTTTACGTTTTAATGTGTTTATTAATAAATAAGTAAAATGAACAAAAATATTAAAGACTATGTTTTTACTAGTGAATCTTGCTCTGAAATACTAGCATGAAGTAGGGCTAGGTGGAAATGGACATCAAAATGAGACATTTGAAGTATTTTCCGTAAAAATCACTAAAATGAGAGTGAGAGCAAGAAAAAAGTTTGGTCCTGGTATTGTTTGAAGTGTTTAATCTCAAAAATCCTAAATTCATGCAACAACTGTCTCTCTGCAGCAAAGCACATGGATCCACATTATCAAACAGAAGATCTTCGTGTTTTAACACAGAGTTATTACGACTTTCTCCTCTCAAATCATTATGTTTAGAAGTTTGAGGTCTTTGTGTTTATGCATGCTTTTTTTTTTGCAAAGAAGCCAAAAGCTAACTGCATTATTGCCACACCAAATAGATAAAAAATATTGGTGTCTGATTGCCACAGAATCATGCAGTAAATTTACATTTTGTACAACTTCTCTACAAAAAAAAAATAATCCATTTTCATTTTGTTATTTGCTTTCCTGCAAATACAAAACCTGAARCTTTTTTTTTCCCCCCACAAAGAATCTGATTTTACACTCAAGAAGCAAATATACAAACAATACTACAAGGATCTGAAGCAGCTTTGAACATTACACATCTGAAGAGAAAGAAACTAGGCGGGAAAATAGGCTGTTGCTACAAGTGGAGAGGGAAAAAAAACCCAAACCACTAAACAAAAACAACCCACCAAAAMAACAACAACAAAACACCACAGAAAAAAACCTGCAGGCTTTTCTTTAAAAAAGTTGAACTAACTATTCCAGTGAACTGGCTGGAATGCCAACTGCTGAAGCAGAAATTGAGACAGTCCTGGCCATGCCATTAACTTSCTGAAGAAAATCACAATCTCCATGTTTTAGGTTCGTTGTCTCACAAAGATATAATTTCTTATAGTGAGGTGCTGGGACATAAGAGACCTCACTAGTGTTCATGGTAACCAAATGCTATATACTCTCTAATTCTTAATTAWAATAAATAAATAGACATATATAGGGCTTAAAGAGACCAACACTGGAAGCAACTTCAATGCCTGAAGATTTTAAATAGCGTACATATTAGATGCAACCTATAAATGAGGACAGAAAAGACCTATTCGGACTAGAAAGAGTTTAGGTGTTCCAGGTGGAAAAAGGATGGTAGTTGCAAAGTGTCATCATCCAAACAGTTCCGAGGATGATTTTCAACTGAAGTTCTAGTTCAAGTATTTTACCTCAATTAAATTGATTAGCTAAAATATAGCTTAATAATTCCATATGATCAAACAATGTCTTACAACAATTATCCTTTCCATAATTTCAAAGATTAGAAGATGAAATGGAAGATGGATACCRTCTACTCTGACTTCCCAAATAATGAAAAGCTTTCCATTTCCAAAATGGAAATTTTACTTAAAAAAATTAAAATCAGAATTTTTTAAAATTTAATTTCTCAAACCTTTTGCAAGTTGGGAAATYTATCATAATTCTTTCCCACAGAAAATTTCAGTTTTGATCAGTTARCAGTTCTGGATGAAAAGGCTTTAATCAAAAAGTTTGATTAACTGATTTCATTGTAAAAGCCATGTGACTAATTCCCATAACAAAAGTGCCCAGCTTCCATACCCAACCATTTCCCATACAGCACACTCTACTCATCTAAAACACAGAACTCTCCAAGCCAAGAACGGAGGTTTGGCTGGCAGTTTTCAATGTTTACAGGCCTCTGTTGAGAGGACACTTTCCTGCCATGTTCAGTGTCATCCATACTTATTTGTAGTGACAGTATTGATTCCTTCTGTGAAGTCTAGAGAAACACTTACTTTAGGTAGTCTGGAGTCTGTTCAACAAGACATTAAAAACAAGAAGGTAGACGAGGTATTGGTAAAATTATAAATCARTAAAGGGGAATTTGTCCATCTGATGAGGACTGATGCTTCCACAGTACTYCTTCATGTGATATCTCCAACGAGGGAAAGCTCAGTGGAAGGTTTGCTGCATGTGAAATGAAGAAATCCGTCGGCACGATATTTTGATAATCTCTGAGAACTGGATAATGAGAAAGAGCACAGTCCTGGTGCACGTGGTTGGATGTAATTGCACATCAATAAGCACTGTGGATTACAAACAGAAAAGTGGTGAAAAAATATACTGTGGCTGGCAACTGTGGGTGAGGAGGAACTTTTGGCTTATACAAATGCAGAAGCTTRTGTGAGGCAGATGACTTACCAGAGAGTTGCTTGCTTTTTAACTTTGACAAGTGTTTTCTTTCAATGTTGATGATGCACTTGAGCTAAATATATTGTTACAGTGAGATTGACATGCAGTTCACATTTCGAGTCCTGTCCATTTAATTCACGAGCASTAGACGTATGATGAAAGTCTAACGGCATCAACAGTTTTAGCATAACTCTGTGGAAGAAAATATTTGCTGAAATATTTGTCCAGCTTGGATACATCAACTAAAGCAGAGAACAACCAACCCAGGACAGTGAAGCAATGTGATGGGTAAGTAGATCACAATCACTCTCTCCTGAAAATTATGAAAGCCAACAGAGGTCTCTGGAAAGGCATTGACTGTTACCTTCATGTACTTAATCAGAGTTTAGGTGCTGTCACACTTGCTTCTGAAGTGTGATGAAATTTGGGCAAAGGAAAGGTAAAATATTCCAAGATCCATTTTGGTAATTAAAGCTATCTGACGGGCAACTTAGATCCACTTCCAGCCTCCAAACCTGCACAGATACCACAATGGAGTTCTTCTACGCAAGGAGAGGTTCACATGAGTTGGTGCATGATGTCCAGGTGGTCAAGCAAAACCCAAGTGACTCAAGCTATGTTTACCACAGTCTGTGCACAGTCTCGGTCAGCTCTGAGCAGTGCTGGGGCTTCACTTGGGCAATGTCCTCCCTGAGACGAGCAGCAGACCCAAGGTCCTGAGTAATTACGGTTATTAAAGATTCAGTGTAACTTTTACTGGGTGTAGACGTGCGAGCACTAACATCCTGGCCAAATACCAACTTGGATAATTATTTTGCCTACCTAAATGTCCCTGTTTTCATTTGAATAAGGTATTCTTCATTTCTAAAGCTGTTACACAGTGCTGTTGAGCGCTGTTAAACAGCTGCAATATCTCACCCCAGAGATGGCTGCATTTCAGTTGTGGGTGATGCGATCCAAAGAGTTTGAATATCAGTTTAATCACTTTGGCATCCTTCAGGAACAAAGTCACTATTTAAATGTAAGATTATTGTAGAGAATAAAATTGTCAATAAATGTAGTAATGTCTATCTCTAACTATAAGCAATTACAGAGCTAATCTCCAACTCTCAAAAAATAACACCAGATGGTATTTTTCAGAAAAGTCAAATGTAGAATATTATATTTTTTTGCATTTTTCAGTACATCACGATGGCAAATAATATTATGTGAATCCTGCAAGTACAAGAAAAATCTGCAAGTATAACATTCTTCTCTTCCAGCGAACATCCTGTGAATTCATAAATATTTACATTTTGCAAGTTATAATTATGTAGCACTGGAGGAAAAAAAGGCAAAAAAAAATGTGACTGTATATACAAGTTTATAAAAGAACATTCATAAATTAAAAATGTGCATTGTTCTGAAAATGATACCTACTGTGTTTTTTGTGTCTGTATACCAAACCATAGGATAGCTTCCTACCTCTCAACTGGGTAAAAATTATACTTGTAGGTTTGAACGACTATTGATTTCTTATTATAGTTTCTATTAATAGTTGTAAATCATTATGTATGAACTCATCATTATAGGTATTTGCTAAAATAGAAAGAAAAGTTTCTATCGCTACAGGGATAATCCTCCTTCACAAATTGACAAACACAATTACAGATGCACTCCAAATGTATATTTTGTGGAAAAAACACAATTACCTAAATTGGTACAGTTAAATGCTATCTTGTTATTGGGGTTTTTTTTAGTTGGATTTTTTGTATTAGTTGGCTTGGTTCAGCAATTTATATACCAGAAGATAATTTTAGCATTAATGAATCTGAACTGCATGAAAGTYTTGAAGTTGAGATTTCAGTTGCATGAATCCTATTTTTTTCAGCAACCAGGGTAACTATTCATTGAAGACTATTTTTACTGAAGGAATTTTACCATTTTGATTCATGAATAATCCATGAACAGATGTTGATTTTTACAAGTTCAGTTGTTATTCGAAATTGTTTGAATACTTTATACAAACATATTGCAACCTCTGGGTTATTTGTATTTTTTTTGTTCTATTACAGTCTTCAACTATTCATTGTAAGATAGATTGTCTCCTCATACAAATAAATCCGTACCAAAGTAAAAAATAAAATGGTTGGACAAGTGACCCAGGTGTATTATTCATGATGTAAATTCTTTAGAAAAAAAAAAAAATACTCCTTTATGACCAGAAAAATCAACTTTTATAAATAGGAAAAAAGAGAAAATAATTTGTGCAAATGCATAATAGACTGACTGTAAGATGGTCAATTCCTCTGAATGTTCTTATGAAAGTAAAAACTGTGCAAATGGAAAAAGATTTATCAGTATGAAAGTTACTTTGATATCTTAATTAATAGTTGTAAAATCATCTTTTTCTCTCTCTCTAAAGTATTTGTTCAGTTGTATTGTTGAGATAAAAACAAAACCACAGTGGCTGCACCTTTCCCTTGTAGACAGACTTTCATTTTTTGACCAGGACCGCTTTTCTGTTTTCCCTTGGCTGTTTCTCTGCAGGAAAACCATGCATTTCTTACCCTTGCTTTCCATTTTCAAGCATGGCAAATTTGCATCCACATCATACAGTTTATCACAGGAGAAGCCTGTGAACACAGCAGGCGACTTTCTAACAGTAATTTTTACCTTGTTAACTTGTGCAATGTTACACTAATTCCAGACAATCAATGCCAGATCTTCCAAGAAGGAGGAAAAAAAGTCACCACAACCTTTAGACTCAATCAAGTTTCCAAACCACTTAAAGCAATTGAATCTGAAGTCCTTTTGCCTGCATTTAAACAACACGAATCCTTCCCTCTTATCCTTGAGTTACATCACTTTTACGTGCCTTCCTGGCAGCCACTGGACAGACATACATTGAAAAACAGACCATGACTCTAGAAGGCAACTCGGGGTAGTTTATTGGAGCTGCAACCTCCAGGTTATTCTGGCCATCTGTGGAAGATTTACATGGTAGTCTACATAAAAACAACTGACAAAACTGTACTGATCTTCAGAGACCTTGCAGGTCCATGTTCTGGGAAGCAATTAACTTTCCTGTATCGAGACACTACCTTAAAGAGTAGAAAGGAAGAGTTGTCAGTAGGACCATGGYGACAGATAGGCGCTGGCTGTCCGGTTTATTTTTGAATTTGGGGAAGGCAGGCGGGAAGGTTGGTGGGATACTTTATGTCTRTTACTTTTCAGAGCTCCTTTTTACATACATGACCAGGAAAATCTGAAGTTTGGCTAGTTATCACAGTTGTAAGGAGCCTGGCCTCTGCTCTTGGGCACTAGYCCAATACCCCTGACAGCCGGGGAGGAAGACTTAAAACTCAAATTCTAAGCAAGTTTGAGATTTTTATTTACACCTGCTAGGCACATTAAGATGGTTTGTTTGTCGTTTAATGCYTGGGCAGTTAGTAATGCTGTCTGTGTGGCAGCCGTGCAGTTTTTATTCCTGAATCTCTCCCTCTGYAGCATCTTCATGGAAGCTTAACTGAGTCATTAGACCAGGTATGTTTATATGTTAGCACATATTTCAATGTCTTAAATATACTAATCCCCATAGTTGACAGCACTTATGTTGCAATGACCTGCAGTCATCTGATCAACTTTCAGAATACTTACTAGCTATAATCAAATATATTCTCATCTCTTATTTGAACAAATCAAACAGAAATTGAATACATTTTTTTATGAACACTAGCAATATGTTCTCTTCTCTGATAATTTTGACATTAAAATTCCATTTTAATAATCCCATCCTTCAGGCTTTGCAGACTCTTAAGGTATTAAAGCAAAAATTATCCTAAGCAGTTAGATTATAATGTATTTAAAGATTAGACATTTCATGTTGAATATTAACTGCTCCACTTCTCAGGAAAAAAAAATGATGCAGGCTTTTTTTTGCTTGTATAATTTATACATTTTTGATAGGTTGAGTATACAAAGTTCAAACCTTTTATGAAAAAATACTATAAAATGTATTCATAGTCCTGCGTTATATTGAAAAGCTGTATATAAARGTATGAGAAAACATTTTTACTTAAATCATTAGCATATTTTGATCCTTCAGAAATACACAAAATGGCTGTTCAATCTCAATTCAGCCTATCAGACTTCTGAGCTGGGGCAAGATTGCAAATATTTTACTATCTAAAGAACTTTTATTTACATGCCTTAAAAGATGCGACACATATTTGGACTTTAGGGTTTCATAATAATACAAAATGTACAAGCACTACTTAATCATTTGAAACAAAGAAACTACCCGAAAAAAAATTATCTTTTAGCCAAACTCGTAAGTATTTTAGGTATTTGCCTAACTCATGACAATCTATGATAAAAGTATTATGTGAGTGGGGCAGAATTCTATACTTAAAATTGACCAGTGGGAGTATGTCCTACAGCCAGAATAGTTTACCTCACYGCTTGCTCTTACCTTGCTTTCCTACCATCAATGGGCATCTCTAGCTACACATCTGCTCCGTTTCTAGACACGACACACGACCGCTCCGCTTCCTACACCCCCTGCACACGGGTCTCTTGACTTACTCTTCATTTGCCTCTTGTCATTCACCATCTCTTTTAACTCTCAGTCAGACAGTGATGTGACAGCTATCAGAATCAAACAAATCGGCAGCCCCATCCCTCCTCRCCCCAGCCTGGGAAGTCGCGCAGAGCATTCGTTCTGCGGTGTAGTGCGGTCCGTGGTCCATCACTGCACGCTGCCTCTGAAGGAGCCCTCTCTCCCCTGGGACATCGAGGAGAAGACGGCAGTAAAACCTGCTGCCCGRGCTTTCTGCTATACTTTGTGCCAACACGGCTAGCTTTGGTCTTAAACCTATCCTGCTCCTTAGATTCAACCTGCTTATTTATTATTTTCTTTGGTGCTTGTTTACCATGGAATGCTGGGATACGGGYCTGGACCCAGATTAACTGTTCAGCAACAGCTCCCCCCACTCGTTACTGGCATGGACACGGTCCAYTTGCTGCAATAAGCACTGGCAGAGCAAAACAAATGTCCACCTAGACATCAGTGTAGAGTATCATGCTTTAAGTTCACGCACTTATTCTGAAATAGATTCTGTGCATAGACAAACCTTCACCGACAGACAAATTAAAAACGCCTTTCTTTTTAGAGTTTCTACTTCAGAACATGCAACTTGCAGTGCAGCTCAAAAGGACACCAACCCTCTTCTGCCAGTTCACCCAGCAGCAGAGATACCTGCCGACCCCCTTGCAGGGCTTCCCCTCCTCGAGGCAGCCAGCGCAGGGTGTTTCTCCTCTTCTCGTATAAACAGGGGGGAGAACCCTGTAATACAAAAGAGCCTTTTTCCATTGGTGGGTAAACAGCATCAGAGACAGCCTGGCTTTGTTTCCATACTGTATGACACCATAAATACACACTCTTTCCTGTACTATTACTTGTTCATTTTTTAACAATGCGCTTATGCTATTAGAAGTGTATTTTGGGTTATTTCAGTGGAACATGTAACATCTTTTCTTTGTCCTTTTGCCTTGCCCTTCAATTTTGACTGTGATGGATCTAAGCATATTTAGGACATTAAGGGCAAACTAAATTGTTGTTTATACTGTTAAATGTAAAAAGCATAATGGTAGGGTAGTGTCTGTATTCTGGAAAATAAGTACACTTGTCTGATTTTTATTACATATCTTCTCTACTGATGTGTACTGAGCAAATTGTGGGGTCTCTGCTGAAAATGCAATATGAAAGTTTAATACAAATCTCTGCAGGACGTGTCAAGCTGAACATACACTAAGCAACTCAAAACAAAGAAAAAGTACTTGCGCTTTAGGAGAGACGCTCCAAGAATGCCTAAACGGACCCAGTGCAACCACGGGGCTGGTAAACACAGGTAAGCGACAGACATGAGTTATCTCCTTCATCAACCACCACAGCTAGTACCTGGCATCAGCATCTGCCCTGGCTCCGCAGTCAGCTCCTGGGGCATTGCCAGCCCCTGAGATATGGGCTAAAATAGACTTCCGTAAATGACGCGGCTCATAGAGAAATTCCTGTGAATTCTGGAGACAAGAACCCGCCAGGACTTTTTCCAAGCAAGATACACAATCTGGTGGCCTGTGCATGCAAGGGCTGCTAATCCATCCGCAGCGCTCTGAACACACACACACACACACACACACGCCGCTTTGCCTGCCCAGATGTTTTCTGATTAATAATGAGGTCATCCGCAATGCCAGAAACATGGCCTTGTAGTTCTCCAACACTCTTGGAAAGCCACAGAGTGTTTAAGGGGGATGGAAATATTAAATACAACATAGTATAAAACACAATAAATCAAATGAATTTGTTTAGATGAAAAGCACTTTTTTGTTTTTGTCAGCGCGGCTRTTGTATATTCCACAATTATTATAATGTTTTCTGACATAAAACTTCTGTATATCTGACTGCTATATCAGACCCAGTCTTCTGGTTTCACCCCTTCGTGCTTTACAGGGTGGTTCTTAAGAAAATATCTGTATTTTGCAGTATTTCACCATTTCCAAGGCCAAAATTAGAAAACGAGAAACATAAAATTGGAATGGGATAATACAAACCATTACTGGATCTGTTCCTCAGTCACTATCCCCAAAAAAAGCATTAAGAAAAAGAGTGAAAACAGGGCTCACTTATTTGAATTTACGCACTGAAACGATGGGCAAAGCTGCACAGACGCCTGAAACGCCTGRCCCTAAACAAAGCAGAGGAGACACATTGCTGCGCTGCAGCCTTGCTTCTCCCTTGGAAAACTGTTGGCATCGCCCTCGCGATCGTTCCACTCCACTGCTTTTGCTTTACAACTTTACATTTAACCGCAAATAACACCAAGAGGTCTAAATCCCAGCACCAAACAGCTGAGCGTTGCTCCTGCCGTAATGTTTTAGAGTCCCTAAAGACAGAGACCCCAAAATGGACATGCTTACGGAGACCGAGGGCTGGTCCTACACCACCCAGGGAAACACCGTCTGGGGACCACGAAGCCATGGGGAAATGCAGCTCTTTTTCCAGGCTCATGCAGCACCACCTATAGACAAAAAGACTGCATTTCTCTGGAGTATTTGGGAAATGGAAAATACTCCGACCCTTGTCACCACAGGTCTCTCTATGTTGCTTTTCCCCCCCTGCTGCCTCAAATGCTCAGGTGAGCAACAGGGCTAGAAGAGGTTTACGCAGAACCTGAAAGATCTTATCTACAATCCARAAAGAAATCTTGAGAAACCAAAGAAGGTGAATGAGAGTGATTGCCTGGCACCAAATACAAGGGTCAAAGGCCCATAAAACTGACTTTTGCATAAAAAGCCGGACAGTTCCCAAGGACTCTTCACTCAGAACCAGGAGACTCAATAAACAGTTATTTTGGGAATTTCCTGCTAGACCCTTTCCCGTAGCACACAGACATCAAATTGGAAATAACACTATTGCTAAGAAATAGCACCCTGAATACCTAATGCTTTCCCATCGCCTTCTGCACATCTCAGGCTCCGTGCGATGTCAGAAGCCTGTGCAACCTCAGTGCTGCAATCTGGAATTTGCCATAAGTGTCTCTAGAGCAGGGCTGTATGCATGAGTATAAAGGTTTGGGATTTTTTTAATTATGTTTCTGTGCTTACAAAGACAATCTTGAAAATGTGAAGTGCATCACACAGGGACCGACATCTCCCCATTTCCAGACAGTATGAAATGAATCGTGCCTTGAAAGGTGCGAGGCATCCCATTCTCCTTGGTGCCGAACCTAAAGATGACAATCTGCAGCACGCTGAGAAGTGAAAATGTGAGTACAGAAAAAAAAAAAAAAAAGAAAGCAAAGTTAGTTTTCACATAAATAGGATATCTGTTTTGCAGAATATGCTTTCTTTTGTATTTCAGGAAAAAAAAAAAAGGAAAAAAATACACCACCAAGCAAACAAACAAAAAAACATAGCTCTGAGATGGAAATAAAGTCCTAGAATCTAGACACTCATTGAAAAATTTAGATGTGGCTTGATATAGAGCTAATAKAAAAGAATGCCTCTTGAATTAAAATATTCCTGATGGACCTTTCTTATACTGGCTGTTTTCCTAATTTGATTAATTTTAGAACTTTGGATGAGTTCAAACTTATAACATTTGGGTTTTTAAATTCAGGATTTTATGTTGCATTTTATGCCAATTAGTGATAATGGCATATCTTGAACTTCAAAGGTGTCTAACCAATTAGAGATTCTCCGCAAGAGAAAATACAGAGAGGAAAAATAAAAGAAAAACTATATTGAATAGTTTTCCACAAATGYTGAATATTAAGCACATTTTGAGAATATTCACGTAGTATTACATGTATAGTTTTCTTTAAAATTGTGACTGATTTGAATTTTCAGGATAGGAAACAACAGCAGTACCATGAGTCTCCTTTTCAGCCC
>JASVER010000037.1:1315333-1537833 GCA_030449065.1 Oceanodroma leucorhoa | reverse complement strand
TATTGTGTTTTTAACCCCATAAAACTCACTTCATGTTTTAGYACCTTCCCAATTCCTTTAAGAACTCTCCAGACACCGAAGAATTAAAAGAGAGAGGGTGGACATGAAAATGTCAGCTTTTCATGTTGGCAGGAACAGGCAACACGGGCAGCCCATGACCCACCAGCCTCCATGGGTCTAATCCTTTGGGCCAGCAAACCCTCCCCTGAAAGCTCAGAGCCACCAGTGAGGAGGAAGAGKTTTGGARACTGGTGAAAGTCAAACCTTCAAAYGCAACCGCGATGYGTGTGAGCTCAGCAGCATTGCGCTTATTGTTCAGCTGTAMTTAATGGAAAAAGCAGCTCRGTTTGTCAAGAGTTAGATCTCATTTCTYGCCCAGATTGCAAAGAGAAAAATGGGTAGAAGAACCAGCTAGAAAACATACAGCGCTGAAGGCACGGGGTGTACGTAGTAATCTTGTCAGCTATATTGCATACCAAACGCTTCAGAAGTTTCATGAAACCTATAAAACTACCTACAGCAATGAGCTCAGGCCGGTTAGGGTCTATGCTGGCCTTAAGCAAGCCAATTCCTGCAAGAAAACATATGGCCCTGTTCGTAAACTTTAGTCATTTCGGTGCAATTTCATGTTCATATGATCATAAGATTTCCATACTAGATTTGGCTTCCTTCTAACCAGCACAGCGCGAATGCAGAAGAGCTTGGATCTGTCACCAGGCACTCAAAAACACATACCTAAACATGAGGAGCTGCTAAAAACACCAGTTCTAAGCCCAATAAATTGAACTCTGCAGAGGATAGAAAATCTATTTCGCAAAGCATTGCAAGAGGTTAGACAGGATCAAAACCTGACCATTAAAGATTTTTAACAAAGACTGGTCTGGAAAAATGGGTTGGGTTGAGTAAAACACTTCATTTCAATTTGGTGGGGCTTACTATGTTTTGAAAAAAAAATTAAAATACATTTTTTTTGTGGAAAATCACTTAAAAATAAAAATGTAAAAGTTTTCTTTAAAAAATTGTGATTTCTTCCACTGATTTTCTTCACAAGAGTATGTAAGTAAAGACATATGATTTCTTAAAAGAAAACTTCTACTTTGATAGAAATGTATTTTCTGACAGAAAAAGCTTGTATTAATTTTCTCCTGACCGGTTCTGCTGACAGTTCCCATTGGTGGCTCAAGGACTAACACCTTGCAGAAATTGGGGCTCCCCCAGGGTGTTGGGGAGCCCTGAGGAGCCCCAGAGCAGGAAAGGGGCTCTGCCAGCAGCCCTGTGCTGGAGGAAGAAGATGATTAAGCAAAGGTTGATAACTATCGGTTAAGAAAACATAAAACTGACAATCCGACGRTCCTTCAGGAAGGAAACAGCAAAAAAGATGCCATTATAACTGCAAGGAAGAGCCTGAAGGCAACATTTCAACCATAACAGGACAGCTCGTAGAAATTAATAACAATTTCCCATTGACAAGCTTTTCCTTTGTTTTTGCARTAGAACCATTCCCAAGGTACAACTGGTTTCAGATGATAATTACCTTGACAGGTGCTGCATTAAATTCATCAYTTCTTCCCATTTCTCCCATGTTTGTAACAGGAAGCATTGGATTAATGTTACAAAACTGGTGCTGACTGCACCTTTTTTTCCTGCTGAGTGTGTTTGTTTTCTCACCTTAAATCCCGGCTCTCCCCAAGCTGTGAGCATTGCCTGGTTTCTCATTCCACACCTCTCTGCAAGAGTTTACAGGCTTCATATATAAATTACAATTCCCCTTTATTAATCTAATTGATCGTTTGGTTCCAAATGCATATGCAAGATCTTTTGAAACCTTTTAGACCCCTGTGGTTCAATATCAATCTCAAAATATTAAAAGCATCTTGTGGAAAATTGGAAAGCAGATGAGACACTTTGGGACTGGAGATGCTGYAGAAACTGAAACTTTTAAAGCAGCATTGACACAATTATTGAATGCTGTCATTGCTCAAAAGGGCTTTTTATTTTATTGGTTTCTCTGTAATTGTTTTGTACTTTTTCTCTATCCGTGCAATGTGGCTGCCAGGAATTCAACTTAAATGAGAAACAACGTTTAGATGAAACCAAATGAAGCCCTACACCTTGGAGGTTTTGTTTCAATCTTTTTCATGGCCATTTACCAGGCCCAGATATTGTGGTATCTGAACTTCTTGGAGCARTCTTGTCATCTAAGAACAAAATATTTTGGGAGTACAAGCTGTCATTCCCAACTGATGAAAAAACCCTTTGAAAAACACAACACACAAAAAAATGGAATACAGCTCTCTCTTGCATGAATTGCTTTACTAATTCCTATCTGCTTACACAACTTTTCCCCTAGATTTGAAGCATTTTGGGGAAGAGGTGTTTCTSATGGTGACTCTGTAGCTCTTTGGGAAGCCACCCTCGCTGGGAAAGAGAAGACTGCATTCAGCAACATACAGCATGCAGAGTCGTGACTGCAGGTGGCATGATTGTTCTAATTGAATTAACGTAACACACACTGTTACTCCGATTCCTTACAAGTACAGTAGCTGTTTCCTCAAGAAAAATAAGGGAAAATATTCCTCTGCTTCTGCTCCTTTCCTTAGCCCTTATCAAAGCACACACTGGAAAGGAAACGAGTTGAAAGGAATCAAAACCACCACGCCGCCCATTCTCACAGAAGAAAGCAAGAATAAAACTCAATCAATATCACAASGAGTTCTGTTCCACCCATAAGAGATGGTTGTTGAATTTGAAACACCTTCATAGTGTCTTACTGAAGTATGTAGTGTTATGAAGTGCCATGAAGYAACATGAAGTTTAAATTAATGTGGAGCAGCGTGAAGTACCAGGGCATTTTAAGAGAAAGGGGTAACAGTCTAATTAGTCTGACTTAGAATTTTCAGCCAACTTTTAGAGGCAGATTTTAAATATTTAATTTTTTTTTTTCTGTGGAGTTAGGCGACTTACAATACACAACAATACTAAATACAACCTTGCAAGTGAATTATTAGGAAATACAAGCAAATTAATTTTAGAAGCACTATTTTTTCTAAAATTCTTTGCTTNAAAAAAAAAAAAAAACAACCAAAAAACCACAACAAAAACAAACAACAAATCCCCACAAGCATGTGAGTCTCAACAAAAACTCTCAAACGACAATTAGCAAAAATTAAAATTTCCGGATACCATCTGTTAAAATTCATCCATACTTTTAACAGGTTTCTTCTATAGGGGCCTTTCTGACTGCATCCCAAATGAGCTGAGTTTAAAAGTGGAGAACATTGGGCAGAAGACCTCAGTGAGTCCAATGGAAAGAGATAATGAAAGAACTTCTGCCTGGGATCAGGAAAAGTTACTAGGGTGAGTATTATGGACACTGGCAAACACAGTAATAGGAGGATAAAGTAGACGGAAATAGAGAAATTAGGAAAACTGAAGAAGAAATGCTCAGAAGATTAAACAATTCAGAGAATAAAGTAAATTTTGTGAAACTTTGCATAATTTATTTGAATTTTTTTCTTTACTACTTTTTCCATTACTATTTCTTGTTTTAGAGAAATTAATCATGCAACTGAATATGTCTTATACTTTGTAACTCCCTCGGTGTGTAAATGGCTAACACTGTACAAATCCTCCATCTCCAGGTACTCCGAAAAAAGTTTCCATGAAACCTGTCGTTCTTCATTYCTCAGCCATGGAGCTCCTCCACCAAAAAGTAAGATTTATAAAGATATATAAGAACTGGGAACATTCACCAGGAGATGAGCAGGAAGACAGAAAATGCAGACTGAATCAGCTGAAAAATAGTTATGTGAAGGCCACAGCTGTCCATCTTYATCTAATTTAGAGTTAGCCTTAGAAAAGGAAAAGGCTACCTGACAACACAATCCTAATTCAGCAAGGGAAAAGCAATCRTAAAGGAAAATCATCTGCCTGCCATGATTGTAAAGAAAAAGAAATGACGACTTTTTTATATAGGGAAATATAACTTAAAATAAGTCTACTCATCAATCTGTAAGGAGCTACAAAAGACAGATTGCAAACCTTTGAGAAACCCAGCCTTCATAACTCTGATTTTACCAGTTGTCTATTTCAGTTCAATAAAGAGTTAATGGATAAAAAACATTCAGCATGAACTTTTTTTCACCAATCACCATATTGTTCAGCCTACATTCAAAACCTCTTTCTTCCCCATACTTGAGGGCTACGTCCCCCTCCCATTCCCCTAGCTAGTACTGCCCGTTACTTACACAGCAGGACTGTTTATTCCCCAACTACCCTCCTACCGCAGCCACTGGCCACCTCAGGCTGTAGCTTACTTAACTCCACCCTGTTAATTGGCAACTGCCCCRCTCAGTTGACTCATCCACACATTAGTCCATCACCATAATACACCTAGTACATCTGATTTTTTCCYTTTGAGACCCCCAGCCCAAGAAAACCCACAAAGACTTTGTTGTCTTCCCAGTTCACAGGTCAGCAATGGCAAAGGCCATTACTTCAGTGGTGATTCATGAAACAGTGATGACAGCTCCCCTTTATACCTCCTTGCAAGCATGTTGGATAAGACCACAACTGGATAATAGGATAAACTTTCCCAATAAATCCYGACTCAGTGTCATTCTGTAGCAAACCACAGCATCATTCACCTGTAAATCAATAATGAAGATGTTAGATGGATGTAATTTGCCCACTAAAGAGTGCGAAGAAGCCAGGAGCTGCTTCTAAATAAGCTTTTTCTCCCCTACCACCTGATAACCTGAGGTCTGGACAAGGCTCGCTTACTGTTCTCCAGCCATCTTCTAGGWTCAACACATTATCTGCAAATTTGGATATCCACCTTTTTCTCAATATCTCCAGTCAATTACAATCAGAAAAGACTCATATTCTTCCATTTGCTCCTACATTTCAACATTATGATCTAGGCAAAGGTCATAACGCTCCAATATCCAAAATCCAGTTAATTGATTCCCTCTGGGTATCAAATCCCTCCAGCACTGCAGTTATTGCTGCATCAATCATATTGCTATTCATACCAAAGAATTAGAAGGATGTCCAAAACGCTGAAATCTCTTGCTACTCCAGTCCTCAGCTTCTCCTCCGGCCATTTCTAAGCACACCAATTTTCTTGATAACACATTTAAAATTCAATTTCCCTCATAGGATTTGATTGTGCCTATAAATCTGAGCCTGGCCTCTGATCAGATCCCCAAAATGGTCCAGCCCCCAAATTACTCCAAAATTCCCTCAATACTCTCATTTATTTTTATCCATATCTTAACAAAAGACCATCTTTACCATCTGTTTTGGGCTTACTGTGTCCTAGAACCGCTGATAACCCACATCAACTTTTTCTACATCATTCAGTTTTCCTTTAGTGGTATATAACACGTCTACATTTTTAATCTCACTTCCAAGTATGTCAACTTTCATCTTTTTCCCAGAGGGACTACTAACAAAGGTATGAGATTCTCAGCCACAAGGTCTTCTTTTTTTTTTTTTTTTTTTTTTTTTTTAATCTTTTCAGTAAGTAATAAATCCATTCAAATAACAAGGTCCTTCCAAGACAGCCTCAGAGTCAGCTACCTGTCCAAGCAACTGCTGCAAGTTTACTGCTCACAAAATACACATTCAAGCACAAGCAAAATCAGGTCCTTCAGCATTATCTTAGACCTGAAAAAATTGGCTTGAAATGAGACTATATATTCAAATATAAAAAAGGATCAATACAGTAATTTGCTGATGAATTTCTGTGGTCAGATATAATACCAATAAACTCTCTCTGCGTTTGAGAGATGGAGGTCCTTGAATGGATAGCTGCATCTTCAGCAACGGTAAGTTGAAGGACCCAGCCTCTCTCTCAGCAGTTCCTTGCATTGATTTTCTTCTGCTTAGAGATATTTGTTCTCACCCTTTAGGCAATTTTATTTTTAATATCATATTATTATTAAGTACTCTCCCACTAGAAGGGAATTACCCTGGCCCCTGATATAGCCAGTAAGACCTGAGTTACCTTGGGCAAGCGTGTGACAACCATGACCTCCCACAACAAGCACTGAAAAACTGAAGAAAGCCACATCCCTTCCTGTGTGATTTTCAGCAGCTCAGGTTGAAAAGGGAGATGCTGTAAGATACCCATAAGCCTTTTGTGGATTCCAGCGGACGGATTAGTTAAATGGTAAAACATGGTTAAAATGGTAATTAAGTCACAACAGCTGGGCAAACCGAAAAATCTCTTGGCCTTAGGGCAATCATTTTARGCTGAGGTCAGAGGTGGCCAATCCACAGTCAGAGTGGGCACGTATCTGTGTCTAATGCCTGTTGTTTCTATCATGTTTTTTACATCCATACAAATTTCTTCAGMTGTTTGCAAAGATGATGAAAAACAGTTCACTGCAAAAGATTCAGTTTCTGAAGAAAAAAACCCACAATCATGGAATTTTTGAAATTGAAATGCTTTCCTATCACCTGGTATAAAGTATGTCAATGAACTTTCTTTGACTAATTAGAGAAGCTCTTCAAGCTATGGATTGTGCTTTCCTACCCTGAGCACAGCAATAGTGTCAATAAATAATAATAACTGCAGTGTGGATTCAACTACAGCTTTTTTATTGCTGAGGAACTCAAACAACAAATAATGCCTGTACATCTATCAAAGAGAAAGCAACACAAGTTCACGGAACCATCCTGATTGTGTGCATTTATTTAAAATAAAAATTGTATGCAAATGTATATGCAAATTAGGTGTGGCCCTCAAGCTCCTGGAAAGTTGCCAAAAAAGCCTTCAGTGTTGCAAAGTTGAGCATCCTATCTACCATATGGTAGTACCTATCAATCTCGGAAGGGAAAAGATACCAGCTCCTCATACAGATGGCACCCACCACAGTACCTGTAAAAAGTTTGGGGATGTAACGATGAAAACGAGGCCTTTTCAATGTTATGAAAAGCATTCAGCTTTCTAATCACAGTTTAACCATTAATCCTGCAGTAATATGATGTAAGAAGTAATACTAAATTGTAGCTAACACACCTAAAATTCTTCTAGGAGGATTTATTAACCAATGATAGACAAAAAAAATATTTACATAGACCTTTCTTTATTGGTTGGTGCATTTTAACAGGAAGGTGTATCCCTGGGATAGAGTAGGTACATCTACATTAATGAGTTCGGATCCTCAGCCGTCCCTGCTGATTGCTCCTTGATTTGCATGAATAGTATCAAGGCTCCAAATAAACAAACTACATTTCTTCTGTTTAAAACTAAACTAATTTCTGAAACATTCATAGGCTTCAGCACCGTGGTTTCACTCCACATATGGGTCCCACTGCCCCACACTATGGTTGACGTACATGTACCCAGCAGCAACACAGGACCTAGAAAAACATTGAGAGCTGGCTTTGCTGTGGCAAGCACATGGATCTTGCAAAGTATCTCAACTTTTCTCAGTAGTTTGGGGGTTCTCACTTCTCTGAAACAGAGTTTGGAGAGACGGTTTTTGCTTTTGATACGGAGCAGTCATGCCAAAGAACGTTCCTGTTCTCCCATGCATACCATTAGCACAGTGTACATCTGAAAAAATGTATTTATATATCTCAGAATGTGAAGTGCTGTGTAATTAGGAGTTTAGATGAGAAATTATCGCAGAGAAACAGGACTTGGGAGTTCTATCATCTGTTCGGTGCACCGCTCGCGCAGCTCCRCGAGGAAGTTGCACGTACATTGCACGGCGCTGTCCCTATTTATAAAGCGCCGAGAACATCGCCGCTCTGCCGCGAGGCCCACTCAGTCAAGCTGTGTGAATATCTCATAATGAATAACTCATTTGCAAGATTTTGACTCTTGGTCTGTTGACATATTGCTATCTAATGGCAAGGTGCTGATTCCCGCGGTCTCTGCTTGAGCAAATCACCTCTCCTCCGCCGGAGAGGGTGGGAGTTTCCCTTGCTACGGGCAGAGCATGGATCTTATGATTTGGCCCAGTGGGAGCTGAGGGTGCCCAGAAAGATCAGGCTCCCGGGAAGGGAAAACGGTTAACATTGCGTTGACAATGTGCCTTAGTTTGATACATCGCCAAACAAGATGTATAGATTTTGTGTAGTGTTGCCTGTAATCAACCTACTGTGGTATAATTAAGGGACTGGTTTAGTTTAGCTATAAGAAATTAACTCTCTCGAATGCAAAATTGGTCAAGGGGTTGGTTGTTTTGGGGTTTTTTTTTTTTTACTCTAGCTTATTATCTTGCAAGTGAAGAGAACATTTATAATTTCTGTTCTTTCTGTTCTAAATTGTGCAGCGCCTAAAGTTAAAAAATATCTGGCAAGCACACTTTGCATATTGCACTCCACATGATTAGTACAGGTCGGCTGGTAACATGAAATCAGTTTAAACAATGGATACAAATAAATCATTACTAGGTACACTGGATTTGAGATGGAAAAGGCACTAATGGTTGTTAAATGAGGTATACTGCATAGAAGGATTATATTTTAAATGGTATTAAAATTGCTTTGGGAGTGAATATTCTGACTAATATTATTATTTCTATACTCGAACTGTGGTATGATAGGGTTGTATTCCTGAAGAGAGTTTAAGAAAAGTACAAATAGATTCTCRATGCCTTTTTTTTCCTCCTTTTACATTCTGAATAATAAGAGGGTAAACTACACTTACAGTGTATGAACTGCAGCTTTATCTATTTCTCACTATGATTCAAGCAAGTCAGAAATTTTCTCAAACACTTTTTTTTCATAAAAACATGCTTTCCATCAACGCCAAAGGATTTCATAAAAATGTATTGATCCCCATTTAAGTTTTAACAGATCAGTATCTCAGATTGAGCTGGAATTTGGGGAGAGAGGAAGGGATTCAGAGAGAAAGACCTTCTCATRCCATGAGTAAATATTTCAGAAAAATTCTATTTCTCCAAAACCAGCAAGAGAACTTTTATTGCATGAGTGCAATAAAACTGAGTCCGACTGCTGTTGCTGTCCTTTGCAGCTGGAGGCAGATTGGGGTCTGTCTCTTTTCAGAAGCCCCCTTGACCTGAGACGATCTCCTAGCACACTTCCAAGTCACGATGTAAATATTTAGTAGAAGTTTRCATATGGTTAAAGCTTAGTCCCAGACTCGCAAGTACAAGCTGGTTGGGTATTGGCTTAAAGACTTCATAGTAGCTACATGCCCGTCTTAACTACRCTTTCTAGTAAGTCCTCGTGGCCGCCGTGGAGGGGACACAACCCCAACCTCTGGCTCTTGCCACCTGCCAGCGCCGTACCCATCTTTTCCCCTCCCCAGGGGCTCTGCCAAGAAACTTGAACACACACATTTGCTCCATCCCACAAAAGATGCTGCAGGAGAGATCTTACTCKTTTCTGATGCTACCTCCTCTTTCTGCTGCGTTGTTTGTTTTCTTGGTTTTTTGGGGTTTTTTTTCCACTTTTACCTTTTCAGTTGAGAAATTATTTCTAAAATGTGATGCTTTTCTCCACTCTACGTCTTAGTTTTGGTACTGTGCCATTGTTGAAGGCAAGCTGGCAGACTGTCAGATTGTTTTCAGTAAGTTATACCGCACTCGAAGTTAAAATGGGACCGTTTATCCATGTTTGTATTTCTGGGATCATGGTTTGTAGAAACAATTCGTTCCAGGAATGGAACTTTTGTTATCATTTTCAGAGGAACATTTGGCAGGATAGGCCCATTAAAAAAAAAAGWAAGTCTTGGAAAAAAAGAGAAAAAACACTACTGTGCTTTTTCAATTCTCTCATCTCTGGGTTATCAATAACTACAGCAAACGCTGCCCCGATATTCTGATAAAATAGATCTTTTCCTTTCAGATCCACCTCCCCTTTCATTACAACCTCTCTCACACATAGGTATGAGTGAAAGCAAAAATTGCTTAAAATTTTCATGTGGTTTAAATCTTTTCGGAATAAAAATAGGGGGGCAATGATACAGAATCAGGATAAGACTGAATTAATGTTTGATGGATCCACCCTGCATGAGGGCACCCGACAGCTCTGAAAGGCTTCAATTGGTGTATTAGGACTGGGGAAAGGGTGTAATTTATCTCAGATCACAGGATGGAAAATAACTCAGAATTCAAACTTGCTGGCAAACAGGTTCCTTTTTATTTGCTTATCAGCTAAACGATGGTTGTTTTGTTGGTTTTTTTCCCCCCAGAGTAGAGTGGATGAAGTTTTTATCTAATTACTCATACATTTCACACAAAAAAAATAAAAATTGTGGGAACTAATCTAATCACAAATTCAGATCTCATCTGATAAAAAGGACCGCAAGAAGGAGATTTTCCCAATATTTGTTTGAAATGAAATGTATTTCAGAAATGACGTGTTTCGCTTTGACACTTTCAAAGTGAAATTTCTGTGTTTTTATTTTTAAGTGAAATTTGAAAATAAATTGATTCAGAGAAAAAATGTTAAATAATTCAAAACTAAACAAAACATTTCACCTTGGTCAACTATATCAGGTGAATTTAGGTTTTAATAATCTAAAATTATTAGTAATTCTTATGAATCCTTTTTTTCCTTTTGTGCCAAAAAGTCCTTATCAATTCTTGTTAACTTGATCCTTTTCAGGTTTCTGCTAATTTTTGCACCCTCCCCTGAAACAGAACAAATTAATTATTTGCCTAGCTCTATCACAGACTGATGAGCTCATAAGCGAGTAAACTACAGTAAGTTGACAGACTGTCTCCCTTTCGTCTTTCAGCCAAATTTCACAAATTCACCTGACTAATCATTTATATTAAACCTGCTACATATTTTGTTTCTCTTGGACTGGAAAGTTCTATTCTCACTTAAAATTTTCTGGACTTTCAATGGTAGAGTTATCTGATGACCTGAAAATATTCAGAACAAAATTCAAGGTCTATTAACTCTTCCTTGGTGCAATTTTTGCACCATAAAAATTGCCAATTTTCACTTTCATAGAAGGCTCTCTATCATGTAGTTTTTAACATTGATAGTAAAAGAATATGATTTTTATAGTGTTTTTATGTCATTGTTTCTGATCAGCTATATGCCCCTGCAATTTAATGTAATCAACAAAATTTGAAAACTTGCTTTCAGTAATAGGTAGTACTCTGTAATTTTTTACATAAACATCTGTGTTCCTAGGATAATTTCTAATATATCCCACCACTAACCTTCCTGGCTGGTACAGGGTCCATTGATTGCTCTTGTGCTACTCTTTGTTTTGTGTTTTTTAACCAATTTTAAAACCATTAAATCCAACTTTCCACTTATTCTGTGGCTCCACACTTTAGCATTAACCTCTTCTGGAAAACCCTGTCAAAGCATGTCTGAAAATGTAAGTATAGGATGTCTCTTGCATTGCCTTGTCTATCCTGGCAGAAATAATAATTATAAAGAATTCCAATATATCTGTCAGACATGAGGACTTTCCCCTCCTCGAATTAAATCTGCTTTCTCTAATCAGGCAGTACTTGTCCCAGTGTACCTTTCATTTGGTTCCTTAAAATATCATCTAGGACATTCTCCGCAGTTTATGCCAGAGAGATGTTCTTTCCCCATATGTCCCTGGACCATTTTTAAATAGTGCCTTTCTATTTGATTTTGCCAGTCTTCAAGGATCTGAAATTTCAAATAAAGTCTCCAATTTCCCTTCTTACTTCCTTTGGCTCTCTTGGATGTATTTTGTCTGATTCTGATGTCCTATCAATTTTTTAAAAGCCTCTAGTCTTTTAATAGCCAATTTGAGTGATATGTGCATGCTTCTTAATTCCTCATTTTCAAGCTTTTAATTCTGGTGTCGGATTTATTCAAATGAAGGGGACAGGTGTACAGAAACTGTCTTGGAAAACTCTACTTTCTTTTGTTTCTCTACTTTATTATTTCTGAGAATGCTTTGGGTTTTCAATAACGCAACAATTACAATCAACCTTAAAATACATTAAAGATACTTTGTAGAATATTTTTAGTTTAAATTTAATTTCGTGTGCCAACACCATATTTATGGTACTACAGTGATGCCCACTAACCTTGCTGGAGCTAAAATTCTGCCAGCATTTCCATCCAAAGCCAGTGTTGCAGTTGTAACTTAGCTGTGAAAACCAGCCCCAGGCTAAAATAAGGCATTGAAAGTTTTCTCCAAAGACTGTTTGTTTGGGATTTTTTTAATGGTTTGCATTAAAAAGAATTAGGCTTTTTTTAGTAGATACTTAATTTGAAAAAAATAATAAGAAAAAAAGAGTTCATAAAGAACTTAGGCAGATCATTAGTCCATAATGTGGACCAGACTTTGTATGTGTGTGTATCTTTTTAAATGATTAACTGCAATGTGAAATTATTAGAAACAAGAAATTGGCAGAAGTAATTTTTTTTCAAAGAACAGTTTAATGAGGACGGATTTTTTTTAAAAAACAAAAAAGTCAGCCTTCGTTAGACTGAGAAGCTGTTTCCAAGTCAGTGAAATTCTTGCAAAAGGTCAGAAGCACCCCACAAGGTGCAGTAAAAGGATCTCTGCTGCTACACGCTCATGTATTTGTCTCCATCTGGTAAGAGCTCCAGTTCTGCACCCATACTGTGCAAAGTGCTGAGGACATCTCACCTTTGATCAAGCCATCAACAGCCTCAAAACACCAGAGCCAGGAGCCAAGAATCACCAAACTCATCTTATGGATGGGCTGAGAAACAGTGCGCAGATGATCTTCAGCTGCTGCATCTTTGGTCCTATGACCTATCCCCAGTAGCGGGGACGCAGAACCCAGGCTTGTACAGAAGTTGTGCATCCAAATTTCAAATTATGGTCCAAAGGAAAATGCCATTCAGCTGGCCCTTTATTTTTCTGAAGGCTTTAGATGCTGGCTGACTGGGACAAGACTCATTTCACCTTACAAAACCACAGCTCAGCAAGGGCTATTTTTATTCAGCTCTTTATGGGTGTCCTCCGTTACTCTCCTGAGCCATGGGTCAGGCTTTCCCCCTCAGACTTGTAATTTTAGGATTTTTATAATGTATTTACATTACAGTGACAAAAAGTGAAACAGAAACAAAACAGTTTATGATTAACAAGTGATAAGAAGGAATAAACCCTTAACCTGTAAGAATTTTGTATTCCCAGAGATTTCCTCYCTGTTGCTACTGACCTCGAAGAAGCCTTGGTTTATCCACCTGCCCTGTCATGCACTGCCAGGTAAGAAAGTAAGGAAAAGAAAGAAATCCCCTGCTTTTTTTTTTTTTTTTAATATATATATATATACACACACATATATATACACATACACACATATATATAAAAATATATACAGTGTATTTCTGTGTATATATATATAAAGTGATGTCACTCTCCCCAAAAGTGCATATTCAGAAACCAGGAATTAAGAGGGGAAAGCTGAAAATTTCCCACACACTCAACATTTCAGGAGGTTTGTACAATAAAGAGTGCCAAGGGGACTGGACGTGATCACGAGCTGCTTCTGCTTTGTGAAATGGCTGCCAAGTGGTGGAGTAGCCATGYAAATAACCTCAAAACAAGAAAATTGTAAGGATCAGAGTTCACATTCATAAGCATTGCCATTACCTTTGTCAATAYTTGGTAAATAAAAGTATGATCTACACAAATTCAAAAGCTGAAAATGTATTTCTGAACTGTTTTATATGTTGATTTCCATCCCACCCGGCCTCTTCACCTCCAGAAACTTATGGCAAGCAGAAGAGGCATAGACCTGAGAGCAAATCACCTTGCAATGTGAATGACCTCTCAATAAAATCAGTACACATTTTTTAAACCGATTTTTTAAACCACTCCAGAAAGCGAAATCCATGTGCCCGTTCTTCTGTCTCCACGTGCCTGTCATGACTTCACTGGTGCCATTGGCTGTGAACAACAAACTTCAGCTAACAAAACACCTAAGTCTTGATGAGATTTTCACAGCAGGTAACAATATGCTCTGATCTAAAAAGCAGTCATGTAGCAGGTTTAGCAGATCAGACCTCAGGAAAAACATTGGCCCCCGACCCCTTATCTGCAGTGTCCCGAAAGTTCGGGCAGCTCCTGAGAAAGGGCAATACCTGAGCTCAAACCTCCAGCCCCACTGTCTCCATGAAAGAATCTGACTCCTGAGACTGGCCCCCTAAAACCTCCTCACTGAGCTTTCCTACATCAAATAAAGCACGTTTATTAGGTGAGGGAGCTTGTTTAACAATCAGGTTACGTTTGCTTACAGTCACCTGGGAAACATAGGTTGCAGCCCTTGATATAATAAATCATTATCAGGATTTTGAACACATTTGAACACATGGGACATTTTGCCCCATGCTGCGTTTTATACAGAAAGACCTGAGCAGTTTGCATCTGCATCAAAATTGCCCTTAGGTTTTTTGGAATATTTGAAACTGCTGTTTCAATACATCTCTAATAGACAGCTCTCATCATCTGCTTGGGCAACATCAAGATTTGCTTCCTAGCTGTTTGAAGTGTATATATTTATGAATGAGGGCACTTAATATTAGCATAAAGAGAAGAACCAGATATACAGACTTAAGCACAGAAGTGAGGATACTGAAAACTGAAGGTGATGCCATGGTGCTTCGYTCATTCAAACCTGAAGGTCACAGATTAGATAAAAACAGATTTATGTTTAAAAACAAACCAAGGCTTAACACTATTAATTGAAGTCACGTTCCAAGGTAAATTTCTTAAAACCGCCTAAAAATCCTCAAGTCCCAGTAAACTTTGGCCATTTGAAAATGTTACCTGAAAAATACTAAATATATTCTTCAAAACACAGACTAGACATTGCTGTCACTTGCTGTGTGGACTTGGCCAAATATCTCTCCATGCCTACTTGGTTGCTTATTTGGAAATAAGGGTTTTAATAAGGAATGATAGACAGACAGACAAGCTTGTTTGCATTCATTACATATGTAAAGTCAGTTTATAATGCTGAAAGGAAAATTTTTGGTTTTATTCTTTTACCTGGACAACTAGGAATTGTAATCCTAAGGACATTTAGACTTTTTATACATTTGTAAAATGTACTGAATTCTACCACGTTGTTGCCACCTGCTTCAAGATTAGCTACAACGTGTTTCTGCTTTAAGAAGAAACACATCACACAATGTCATAGTGTTTTCAGAGAAATTTCATATTCAGTTTAAAGTAGGAAAGTCTGTGTTCTTCAAAAAGYGAACCAACAGGGTCTGTGGAGGTCACAGGCATCCACCAGGTTACCCACCTAAATAATATAAATTTACACATCGGAAAGTCTAAATAGTTGAAAGCAAATCTGTTGTTGCTGCARCACTGGAATATGTTGTTAATAGGTATGACAAAGCAGTAACAGCATACCAGCATTTTTTGTATTTCCACTTCAAACAGCAAATCTGACTGAATTTACCTAATACTTCAATAATCCAATTATAACACTTTACTAGCAGAAATCATCAGCACATAAGCCTCAGAGTATGTTAAATTAGGAGACTGTGTCGAGCCGCTCACCCAAATTGCATTTCAAACTCTGGCAAATGAGTTCCTCCAAGATCGTCAGGCTCAGCTTGTGCCATCACGTTGGCTATAAGGAGCGACCATAAAAGCACCGCTTCAAACGCAGGGCTACCAAGCTAATGAGAAATCCATGCTAACCAAGGCAATAATGATAGGTGCGAGACACCGAGCAACATGGTAAAGCTCACAGTTTTCAAATCAAACTAGAATACAACCAGTTTCTCAGTTTGTGACTTGGCAGAAATGGTACATTTTGGTGTCAACCTCAGAAACTGTTGATTTATTGGTGAAAGTCAATTTATACTAAATACACTGTGTTCTAAAAASAAATAGCCGATGTTTTTCAATACTGGAGGATTTAGTGCCCATAAGCGTAATTTCATTTATCTTTTCACAGTCATATCACTTCCCTTTACTCCCTTACACCATAAATCTAAACTCAGTGATTGCGGTTCTTGCATATCAATCGAACGCCGTTTTTTCCCCACATGTAGTATTTATTTAATGGATCAAGGGAACTATCCTTCAAATAAAATGGGATATTCTATTCACMGTTAGAACATTAATATGTCAGTAAAGTTACTTTCCTTCAAAGTAGAGGAAAATAAATCTTAAAATCTTAGATTCATACAGGCCTGTTAATGAGCAATGATGGTGTGATTTTTCAAAAATTACGTGACCTAGTCAATTCCTAAAATTTAGACAAGGGTCCATATTTTAGTAATTACAGCAGAAATGCCTTATAACATTATGATAACAAATAGCTTTCTGGGTGTCGAGTGTTCATGAAATGTAGCTTGTTGCTGGATGAAGGCTTAGAAATGCGTGATGCCCTAGGACTAGAGAAAGCCTTGCGTCATAGTTAGTTCCTAGTCCTAAAAAGTAATATTAAACCACAGAATAAATATTACCCACAGAGTGAATATTATTCTACTTCCACAAACTGGTGCCTCTATGCMGATCTGACTTTCCTCAAAGCATTAGAGGTTCAAGCCAATAATTGAGCTGAGTCCACCTCTAATTTTTTTGGAGAAATGKATGGTTAAATATCAACTGCAATTAATAGAGTGTTTTGAAAGATAGATTATTACTGTAATTTCTACTGACATTTTGTGTGTGGTATGCTTTTCTTTACTAATTAAATACTGTGAACGATTTTCTGAGGGTTAATATATTTCACAAAAATTCCAATTTATAAAGAAGTCAAATTCAGAATATTTAGTAGTTACATGACAATATAAAACAGAGATGGGATAGAAGAGGTAGACTGGATAAAAAGACACATAGATTTCATCTACTCCATGTTTGGCAGTTGGCTGTGGAAAATATAATCTGGCCATAAATCTATGAACCAACCCTGAATTTGTATTGCATTATTTTTAAAATAATTGYAGCATTTTCACATTCCCTAAAATGTGCTATAAATACATAAAAATTATCCATATGTTATATATCTTGGAATGAATTAATTACTTTTCACTGTACTGTAAAATACAGATAAAGGAACTCTACCCCGAAAGTTAAAAATGCCTTTAATAGATGTTTTTCCATATGCATAATAAGGAATTAGTGCACTAAGGGATTATCTAAAAACTGAATTTGTATGACAAACAGTTAAAATGGGAATTTAAACTGATGCTGCTATCTCTGTAAGAGCCCGTTTGGGGGCTCACATCTGGGAACAGATGTGGACATGGAGTAGAAGTTCCCTGTGCTGACAAACCTGGCACAGGTTACAGGGCAGCCCACAGACCAAACCTGCTGAGAAGCCCYAATCCAGTGGTCCTCATCTTTCCATAGCAGAGCTTTTGTTAAGTACTTAAATGCAACCCATAGCAATTTTAAAAATATTYTTCTGATTGTTTAGGACAAGAGGATGGAGAGCCTCACATGTAAGGTCTATGCACCCTTTTGCCTTGTCAGTAAAGACGACAAGACCTCTGACGGAGAGGGAAAGAAATGAAAAGGAAAAATMCCGATGGAAAAATTGAGATTCTTGTAAAAAAGACCTTTGCAAACTCATTCATTCTTTAAATATTAAAATATTGGATATCCCTTTCCAGTAGGGTTTCTAAATATGTAAAAAAAAAAAAAAGGAAATTAAAAAAAAAGCTAGCTCAAAACTGGAATATGTCTTTAAAGATAATTAGAACAAAAACAAATCTGCAGATTCCCCATAGCCCATCTATTTAACCACATATTCCTCCAGTTACCATTGCCCCGTCCCTTGCCATCTAATGCTTTTGCTATGCTAATTTGCTAAAAAGGATCCCAAAGCGGTATGTGAGAAACTGCAACTCTGAGGGAGCCTGGCTTACATCAGCTTGTCGTGCCAAGGCCGATGCCTGGGGTCCCTCTGCCGCAGCGGAGCTCGGGGAGGGGGGCGCAGGGRATGCAGGTCTAGGTGATCACTCACCCACAAAGGGCAGGAAAACGCTGGGGAGGGGAGAGCAGAGCAGTTAAGAGCCCCAAAGTTTAGACGCTGAATATCTGGAGGACAGCTGGAAAAGATTTAAGGAGTGTTTTAATCTCTCTCCAAGCAAGGGGTGCCAGCAAAAAACAAACGTAAGCTCGCTCGCTCTATATATTTTTCGTGACAAAAGCTGATTCTCAACTTGTGGATGTTTTTAATATTTAGACAGAAAAATGTAACTCTGAAAAGATATTCAAGAAGTGTTATGAAAAGGAAAGATTGATACTTCAAAAACCAGAAGGGACAAATGCGAAATCACAGCAGAGTTGTGACTGATCCAAGACTAAGAGCCAACCCCCCTCCCCAGTCCCGAGGTTCCCACTAGATCTTGGATATTGATGAAATTATGGTTGTGCCCTGAGACAAACATTCCTAATTAATCCCTGCAAAGTAGTTAAAGTTTGCAAAGGAAGCACCGAGGCCAGGGTGAGACATATGCAGGGTGAATRCTCCTATGGTGGTGTGGATAGATTTGGGAACATACAGTATAACAAGAAAGGTCYAAGGTGAAAATGTTGCGGTACAGAAAGTGAGAGACCCAAAGAAACACATAGAAACACGCATGCTGTGACAAACAACTTGTGTCAAGGAAAAGCCCAACATTCAGAAGAAGGTACAAGCTTTTAATGGATTACCCTGCTTGGGAGGAGATTTTAACCAGACGTAAAGAGCACACAGTGTGAAGAAATAGGACAAGCAGCATCACTGCCTTGTAGAAATTTTTGCGAAGAGYCCGTGGACACTACAAGAGCAAAGAAACAAACCGCTGATGTGTGACATTTATTAATCCTGTACTGAGTACCTATATCAATAAGGCGCTAGACGTAGACAAGGCCAAACTAGTCAGCTAGTATGATTTGGGCTGCTAGAAGCTACCAGCGCTTCATATGTACTTAGGATTGCACAAAAAAGTCCCAGGCAGAGCCAGTGCTGCAACAGCTAGACCACCAGCTACCGACTTATGAGAGCATCAGGCCTCAWGAAAGCGATTGTAGTACAGCTTTACCCCAGATTTATATCTTGAATTGAGATTTTAGAGGCTGCGAGTGGTATGTGCACTTCATGCAGAGGTGACACCTCAAACTCTTTGTACATAAAGCCAGACCTACAAAGCACTTACAGGAGAAACAACATTTGTGGGGGCAAAAAACCAGCGCCTGCGTGAGAAGAGCATACAGCTTCACAAACACCTTTAAACTGCTATAGTTTCATCTCTGCTATAACTTTCGCTCTGACAGCAACTCTTCTTGCAAGATGTTCTGTGAGYAGATCCTGACATCACCATGTAAATCCAAGATTTTTCTCTATCTAGAGACCACTTTCTTTAATGGTGTGTTTGAACAGTGCCAAGCATAGCTGAGGTCTCCTTGGTYGGGACCTTTAGGAATTTTTTCAGTACAAAAAACACAAACAAGTAGCTAATAGCAATCTATCACATCTAAAATCCATCCAGTAATCACTCTGCGGTGCAGCCCTGCCTTTTATGTGGTTTGTTAAATGTCTTGCATAGTGTGTGGGTGTTGCATAAGTAATAAATAATAATAACTAATATTTGTAATGCTCTTATAACAGTGGCTAAACCACTAACATGCTGACTAATACTGTCTCATTGGCTCCCTGTACTGTCTGCAATCTATCTGCATTCATCTCGGCTCCTACATGGAAAGCTAACAACCCAAGTGTAACAAAGGAGAGGCCCTCCTACAGCGAGGTAATAATGAAAATGACAAGTTAATAATATTAATAATATCTCTGTATGGACACGTACGTTTTACAACAGGACATTGTTTTACAATGGGCCATGCCTTTGCACATACGCTACCTTCATCTGCCCCTTCCAAAGATGTATCCCTGAGATTATTTAGCCAAGGAGACAAATGCGTGATTCACCCTAGAAAGGTAGGAGCCAGTGCAGGGATGGGCAGGTAGGATTATGCTTGTATTTAACCCGTTTGTGCTTGTGTCTGATCCTATTTGCATGTATCTGCTCTTTCCCGAGGAGTCAGGGAAGCAGCTCCTCTCTTCCCGGTGCCTCCCGGGGCTGCCCCGGCCGGAGTGTGAAGCAGGTGTTGCCATAGGGTTGGGCTTCTGGATATGGACTCCAAGAGCACTGAAAGCAAAGCAGATAGAGGAGAAAAACACAGAGGGAGTTGAGGTGCAACAGGAAATTATTTATATCAATCCAGGGATGTGGAAAAGTCAAGAGGTTTCTCATCATTCTGTTGGTCAACTTTTTTGACCTTCGTAAAAGAGTAGGTAAGATGGAGGGACTCACCTCTGACACCTGCATCACTGACAGGTCCTAAAGGATCTGTCAAAATGCTCCAAATACATCTTTTACTGCACCAATCTTTGCGAGACTGGAAATGAAAGATAAACCATGATCTGATTTGACACCTCTTTATSGCGGGTGGAACCAGGCCCCAGATTTTTAATACTAATGCTTTGGGACATTTAAAATCCACATGTGAGGCTTGGCTCTCGCCCTGCTGTTTACGTRATAAAGTGACATTCTGATTCAGTCTATCTCATCAAATTCATGATTTCAGAAGTTCCTTTAAACATGTCTGCAACATCACGCTAACTTTTCAATACCTCCATGTCAATACATGCCAGTTGCTTAGGGTTATTTTTTTGCTGTTGGAAAGAAGGTCAAAACCGCAGTGCAAATGTATTAGGGGGAAAAAAATGCATTCAAGTAACGTTACTTGTTTCTGGACTCAAGATGCCAGTCCATCTTTAAATCACACAGTTGAGTATTCAATTCACAAATACAATGAGGGTACTTTTAAATTTTAACTGTCATATTCTGTTATGTTGCCTGATGTTAAGTTGCATTGTGCTAGCAGTGAATGGGATAGGACAGAACATAATTCACCGCATTATAAACAGCATAACATAACTTGACAACTGGAATTTAAAAGGAGGAAATTCTTAACCATAGGATTGTATTGTATATTCTTATACATTTATAAACCCAGCAGCAAACGATCCAAGCATAATATAATGATAATATACCTTTTGCGAAGAAACAAATGTTGTCTCATTTCTGTGGCATGCAAATAATTGGGGGTAGTTTTCTTTGCATTTTAATTTCCCGACTGCACAGCTGCCACTTTCCATTCTGTGCCACTTAGGGAGTAGTACTTGGTGGTGGTATCATCTGAAAACTTCTTTCATACCTAAGCCGCAGAGCAGCATTCACTTTTACGGAAGCTGTTTTGTTTGCTCTTCTGGTCTAAAATAAAGAATGAAGTAACACATTTCTTCAACATGAATATGCTAACAGCAATAAGTCTGCTCCCTGGCATTACTGTAGAACAAACCATAGTAAATGTTTAAAAATGTGCTCCTAAAATAAGCCCTGACTGAGCTTTGATGTCACTTTATTTAATTCACATTGGCATTGCATACACAGCTCAGTTTACCAGAGAGGATTCATTCTTTACTGAAGCGTAATTACATTATCAGATATTCAGTAGAGGTCATAAACCACAAAATGGAAATTAGACCGTCAATGGCCATTTTATACTACAAGGATTATTGTATTTTAACGTTTGTGTTGTCAACCACTGTGCTGGCAATCTAGCATGTGGACCCCAATTTTCAACATCACTCTAACCTGAATAAAATTTAAATATATGAACACCAAATTGAACAATCAATAACAATCTTTTAAGCAATACAAGCTTCTGACTGGCAGCAAACTAAGCAATAGCACAGAGGCAAATCAATCAGGAAGCTCTGTTTTCCTTCCTAGACCTATGCATTTCAGGCTGAGGGAAACTTATTTCGGTGCATTGTTTCCTGATCTTCAATATATATAAAAAAAAATTGAGCTACAGCTTTCTCTTCATTGCCCACTCAGATTTGTAAATGGAATTTATTGCACGCAATGTCCTCTTATAGATTAAATTAATGTTATTGTAAAGAGGTTTAATGCTCAAAGATATTTATGACTCATGCTGAGAAAGAAGCTGTACTCAGTTATGATGATTAATATAATTTTCCCAAGTTCTCACAGATGAAATTGCTCCATGTGCATATTTTGAGTACAAAACAGATAACCATAATTCTAAGAAAAGGCAGCCATGATTGTGTTACTGATGCATCATTTGGAATTAGCAAGTTGCTCGTGGAGCGCGTGAAATGTTTTTGTTGGATTTGGTTTCTGCTTGATAGGCAATGGGAGAAGCAACATTCACATCATCACAACCTGTGTTTGTGTTTTGATCTTAGCATAACAAAAGTTAGTGCTTATAGATAGTTCGCTTTTACGGCCAACCACTAATAAGGCAGGCTGTGATTTAAAACTTACATCCTCTGTCCAGAATGAAAACCAAACGAGATAGGATTTGACAACTTATATGGAGAAACTGAAGATTTACTAACTCCTCTGGCACACGGGTTTGAAAATGGTGCAATCTCTACATTGTTGCAGTTAAAGCCTAAAAATGGATCACACGTGTCTGATTAGAAGAGCTCTCCAACAGTTTTGCAAGGTCAGTGAAGATTAAACTAAGCATCTCTGCTCCTTACCTTCTGAGGGGCAGCCCTCACTAATAATAAAGATTACAAATGTTCATTTAACATTCTGCCTTTTATGGACTTAACTTTACCATAATTAGATTGAAGTGCTGTGACTATTACACAGTCCAGTTCCAAACGGTGAATTTTCCTTTCAGATTTTAGCTAACTTTTTGTTGTCGTGTGAGAATAGCAAACTAGAGACTGTGTAAAAAATGGGGAAATTCTGAAAAACTAACAGACTGCAATAAAAAAAAAAAATAATTTCCTGCAACAAAGATATGTTGATTCCTAGTATTTTTCTTCCTCTTGCATTTCTTTATATTATGCCTTAGAAGCTGGTAAACTTGCTAATCTAGATAAAGCAACGTTAAATGTTACCCGAGTTGAACCAATTCTATAATTTAAGTTTGAATGATTGCCTGTGAACTGGAGACCATAAATGTTATAGATATTAGGGACTCAATACCCTTTCTGACAAAGCCAAAGACTTCCCAACCTCTGGGAGTCAGAGGACTCAATTTGGTCTGAAAGTGCAGTGAACAATGTATAGCCATAAAGGGACACACAATATCAATGCCTGCTATTGATGGGACTGATGCATGTTATAAAATAACACAGTCATACGAGTGGACAGAAGTACCAAAAAAAGAGTTTCTCCAAATTTTTCATACACTTCTAGTATGATGAAAGTGAAGGAAACCGATTTTTCAAGAAAGGCTTAAAGTGAAAGCCTCCTGCCTCTATAGGTCCCATTGCGGTAGGACCTTAACATTACGCATGCCTCGACCTTACTGACTTTCTTCAGGCTCTGCCGAAGGCAGGAGTAGGAGTATATGGTACAAGTGCTTTGTTGAACGTTACTTCAGTGGGTAGTGAACAGCTGATGAATTGGAGTTAAATCCGCTGCTTAAACCTTTTTGTTTTTTTCTTTAAGTAATATTTGAGATTATCTTTATGAACAGCTTCGGAATAAATGTTTCTCAGAGGAAATACAAATATATTTCTTTCTCATTTCATTGTATCGTTGGCCCCATGTTTCAACTTCCAGATCCTCTTTGAAAACCACATGCTATAAGTTAATTGGTTTAATCTGGTTGTGGGAGTTATCTATTTTTACCTGCAGTTAGATATGAAACAATTATAAATGAAATATTGATTGTTCATTAATGCAGGAGACGTCTCCCTTAATATATTTTATAACAGTTCAGGCTCCTAGAGTACAGTAACTCTGAAGAGGTCCAGGGAATTTTAACTAGGTTTTAAAGTTGTAAATGTTATTTCAAATTGGTTGGCATCTGAAGTCAATATGAAGGTGTTATATACAAAAAAAGGCATAAAAAAGCATCTAAGGAAAATAGCAATGACACTGTATTAAGGAATATATATTATAATACCTATTGACGTTCCTTTCAATTTCTAGTTAGTTAAAAAGAGAAGAATATACTACTGTTTACAAACTCATTCTCTTTCTGTTGGCTTCTCTGGAAGCTGGTCTGTATTTGAGATGCTCATGCTTATCCATTGCTCCACGTGAGAAAGTCAAATCATTTATGCTACAGGTACTAATAGCAATAAACACAATTTTCTGCAATGATATAAAGTAATACAAACATCAATTTTAAAATAAGAGGTAATAACTACAGCTTCAGAAGTCCAGACAATTCTCAACCCCCAAATCACTGCTGTCTGAAGGCTGAATACAAAAGCATAGAAAACATAAACCAGGTGGAATACAGTTCTCACAAAGCAACTAGATAATTTGTAATAACAATGCAGGTTATTGCATTATCTGTAGCTAATATAAACACTTAAATTTGTTTGTGAAGGTTTCTGCTGAGAACCATGTGATGTATCGATACAGCTATCATGCTTCAGGACAAATGTTGATCACAATGGGATTTCTGACACTTCACTAATATACAGAGATTCCATCCTTAGCAACAACAATTTACAAGATTTACAAAAGCAACATACTATAATCATGATTTTTAAAAGGAGAACGTTGTGAAACGGTTGAAGTTCTCCATGGATAGTATACCCAAACTCAGATCCATTTAGCCTGAAAAATAAGCTGTTCTGCTACCTCACCACTTGCAGTCTTAGGTGCCAAATCCCCTTCAATCATAAAAAATTCAGTCCGTCATGCTGGGTTTTATTCACACTAGAAGATACTAGATGCTTGCAAAAGTTAAAAAGGTAGTTTTTTACAGGTCCTATTTAAAACAGGTTTAATTTCTCCAAAAGGACATTTGAATAATTCAAACAATGCACATTCTTTCAAACTAATGCATAACCTGATTGCTATGGAAATCCATGCAACATATCAAATTATGAGAGATCTATACATTGCATCCACCATTTTGCTCAAGACTTACTATAGAAGATGCTAGTCCAAAACATTTCCCAGAAATCTTTCTCCACTCAACAGCTTATTCCAGTTTCCATCCTCCTCCCTCTTTACAATAGCTCTTGTCAGCTATCATTATAAGTGAACAACACAAAGGCTTAAAGACATACCCTCTGGTTAAAAATAAAAAATAAAAAAAAACCCACAGCTTTCAAGTGTGAACCGGATTAATCACACATAATAATTATACAAAGTGATAACACTTATTATAAGATCACATAAACACCGTTAAATGAACAGTAGCAGTAACCTTTAGGAAGGAAAAATAAAGCCACCATAAATAATACAAATCAAAGTTTCTATTGGAAAGACTTTCTGGGTAAGGCTTCTCTGAAACCCTTAATGAAACTAATGTGCAGCATTTCAAAGCAAACGACAGTCACAGTTGATTTACATGTTCCATACATCTTCAAGATGCAGTATAAAAAACATATACAGAATACGGACGGGGAAAAATTACTGGTCCCCAATCTCTCATCCTTCAGAAGTCCTCAACAACTTAAAAACCCCTTTTTCTAAGCTTGTTTTCTAGATTGTCAATGCAATTATACAACAATTCATACTCTCCATATTAGCAATGCTTTGTTGAGCTTCATGCAGTTCCAAACCAAGGCTTTCAAAATTTTCTTTAGTTTTTTTTTATTGCATTAGCTGTGGCTTCAAACATATCAGCCTTTTCCTTGCAATTGCTTTGTTTTTCTTAAGAAACTCCACTCTGTTGAAAGTTTTGTTTTGATCTCATACTATCACTCATTTTTATAGTTCCCACTAAGTATGTGAGGAATAGTTTCCCTGAAATTCTTCATGGACAACCACACATTTTTTAAGCACAGGCAAATCCTGGTGAATTCTGGTACCAAGAGGATTTGTCACCCCAAGTCACTGGGTTAGCAGAAGATTGTGAGGCACTTCCACAGTGGCAGAATATGCCCCCACATGGGACCTTTTGGATATGAGGACAATGCAGCCCACAACCCTCTACGGCTTCCCCATTCCAGGTCAATCAATGTTAGAAATTTTTCAAAGGTGCATGGGCACTCGTGGAGGGGATCGTGATCTAAATGTAGAGGTCAGGCAGAGGGAAAAGTGGGGGAAGATGCAGAGCAATATGTAAGCTACAGAAGTTTAAGGAAGATGGAATTAAGAAATTTTTCTATACAGGTAGTTAGAAAGGCAAAACATCTTGAAAATTTCAAATCTCTAAAGATATTCAATGTGCAAAACCATAAGATTAGTAAGCATTATTGGGAAGACAGACCTAGGGCATGGCAATGACTACATTAAAGTACTGAGACCACAGATCATGTGTACGCTAAAATAAAAGCAAAATTATTAGGGATGATACAAAATTCTGCAGGTCATGACCAGAAGGGGTTTTAGGCAGTATTCTTGGTATCACAGAGCAGAGAGTAGGCATGAACGTGAACTGAGAGCGCATGGTGCCCAGCGTCACAGCGAGAGGTGAGATGGATGTTGGTGGAAAGAGGGGTCTGAACAGAGCCTCTGACAAGAGAGATAGCAAAGAAATCACAGAAATTCTCAGAGAAATCTTCACCTTGCGAAAATTCAGAAATGAAAGATCACCTGTCCATCGCTAAACGTATGTATAATTATAGCACTAAAATGAAGTGGTTTTAATCTTCGTAGTAATTAACAGCATGTAAGCAGCTACTATAAGAGAAATAATTGCAAACATAAGAAATTAACAGCTTGCTCAGGGAATTTTTTTCCTCTCCTCTTTCAAACAAGTGACGTTTTGGTATTTGCCTATTGTCCAAGAAATTGTTTGGGATCATTGAATATATAAGGGGCCCAGATATCTATATTTTACCTTTATGTCAAATATTTACATGTCATACATAGGACCTCACCAAAGAGGCATTGTGATTAGTTGCCAACAAGCGTCAAGAATCAAATGTGGAAGGTGTCCCTGACCATGGCAGGGGGACTGGAACGAGATGATCTTTAAGGTCCCTTCCAACCCAAACTATTCTATCATTCTATGATTCTATTATATGATTCTATGAGATACAATTGTTAGTGTTTAAGGATTTTCCTGTTTATTTCTACAAACATACAGGATAAACACTGTCAGTCCAAAGTAAACTATAGAGTACACATTTTTTTCCAAAACTAATACCCTATAAAAGCCTAGGATGGTTGAAAACTACATTTAAGCCGATTCATTCTGGTGTCTTGTGCCATGTGTGAAGACTCAAGGATATTTCATAACCAGAGACCTTGTTAACTAGTTAAAATTATCATTAAAAAGCTACCCTTGGTTTAGACCTAACAGTTGATGAAGATCCTTCTAAACACATCAAAAAATGTGGTTAACATTTGGATCTGATCAAAGTAAGTAAACCATATATGGGATATAGTTTTAAGAAACAAAACCTCAAATTCAGCTTAGATTTAAAGAAAAAACAACAACCCAGCAACACATATGTACAGTATCATAAAATCTAAGCCACCACGCCAGGGACTGAATTTTGAGTGACATTCAAAAGATTTTCATTAAAGCATCCATTTGTTTCAGTCATTTGAGAACTATTTAGTCACTTAACTCTCCCAGCTGAATTTTTTTCGGATGCCAATTGAAGAGGAAATTCATTCCAACTAAAGATAAATCCCTACTTTCACTGCCAAGAGTTTTCCTGCCATAGACAATTATTGGTCTAGAGGGGACTTTTTCTTTCTTCTTGAAATTTAGCTCCTTCTAAGAAACCTATGTAAAATTAAGTACTTCATTAAACTGACAATCTGGTAAGTCTACCTTTGTGCTTTGTTTCTTCTAAGGCAAAGTTAAAGAACATATGAAATGGAAGAAACATTCATATATAGAGATCAGTACAGAATTTGTTCTTCGGTAGCTAGAATGGTAAAATGGGAGGGGAAATAAGAAAATACAGTCTAGGTCAAACAAATAGTCATTTTCTTCAAGGTTTTAAAAAAAATTAAAAGCATTCGAAACTGAAGCGTTTATTTCAAAACAGATCACGCACAACTAGTTTCAAAATTAATTAACTACATTAAATCCTTATATTACTTGTTTTTAATTTTGTCTCATTCCATGATATCACGTATTCTATGCTGGATAGACCTTTTTCTAAGTATTCATGGTCTTTGAAATCTCTGGGTGTAAATTTATACTTTAGAGGCAATGCTTCCGTGAGAGCTCATGGCATCAAACATCTGTTTCAATGTCATGTTTTTAAATGAGGAGAAAGCTCTGAGTTTACTAAGGCTTTTCAACTGAGATGTATAAAATAAGTTCTGTTCACTTGTGGTCATCAAGGATCAGAATAACCTTACTTTTCATCAAGTAAGACCATTAACAGCAATGCAACCTCTTAGATGATGTTCCAGACAGCTGAATTTTTTTGTATTTGGAGAAATCCAAATGTTATTGTCTATTATATCTCTTGTCTTTCTGTTAGTTGCTGTACTATTAATTACTGCACACCGTTACCCACTGAAGCATTGAAGTCATCCATATTTGTCGTCTGTGCTCTGCCCTGGTGTGCTTTAAGCGGCCAAAATAGTCTGAAATGTCTGAAAATTTCCTCTGAAATAAATGACAACAAAAAAGGCGGAGCAAAATGAGAAAGTTTATCATTTTAAACACTTAAAAAGAGAGTGGCGGAATAGGGATAATGGATCAAAATTGCTCAAAATTAGGTCCAAAGGAGACAGAATTTGGTTAGCTGGGAAGTTTTCAGAGGACCGTCATATTCTCAAAGAACAGGACAGTCCAAGCAAAGAATAAAGCTATAGTACTGAAAAAAAAGAAATATTATAATAGTCTACTAAGTACAGGTAGAAGCTTTGTTTAATAACATCCATAACGTAATATATCTTTCAGTGAGGACTAATTTAAGTGTAATTTAAAACATAAAGTGATGGCTAAAAAACTGTGTGTCATTAAAAAACTGTAAGAAGGAATTTGAAAACAAGGTTTTGCTACATTCATTATTTACAATTACATCAAGGAACCTTTGGTCACTGAGGTGGTAACAGGGAAAAAAAATGGTTACGTAGAGCAACAGCCAGTCTGCCCATGGCTGGACAGCATACACTAAAATAGGCCTAAGGAGGTTCATGAGATGTATTTCCTTTTTCCAAGATGGTTATGGCACAAATAAAGGCTTCAGCATTTGTGGCCTATGCTTTGCATTTGAATTATTACATATCACAAAGAAATTTTCGATAGGACTGCATTTTGTGTTGATACTTACATTTTTAAAACTGTTCACTGTATCGTAAGAAAAGAGCTGGAAGAAAAATTTGGGATTGTTGCGTGCTTTGCTCCTGCAGCTGCCCTACTGCCATCACGCCGTTACTGCATCTCAAGGAGGAAGGGGTGGGAGGGTATTATTTTGCTCATTAATTGCCAATGTGTTAATTGTATGAAAACAATTCCTTCAAAACCAAATTCTGACAAGTTCAGGAGATTTAGCCATTTGTTGGCTTGGAGAGGTTTGCTCCAGAAAGCAAAACTAATGAACGGTGGTATGCTGTTGTCTTAGATGTTGTCAGAAAAAGTCTTGACAGGCCAACGTGAGAGCCCGTGGTGGTCATGGCAAAAACTCATTTTGACATCAGTGGTCTCCAGGTCACGCTCAGGGGAGCCAAAGCCAGTCAGCATCACCACAGRACACAGGCAGCCTGGTTCAAACCCTGAACGGCTGCTGGAGCTTGTCCCTCCGTCTAAGGGGCCCATCCTGTGTCCCGCACTATTTAAGAATTGCCGTTAATGGAGAGATTCATTTTTCTACATTTTTTTTCATAGTAGAGGAAAATAGATTAGAAGTGAGAGAAAAAAAAAACTGCGGACTAGTAAGATTTAAAGCAAAAATAGGGTTCAGGCCTAAATCCCTCATGTGCCTGGAAATCCCACTGCACTTTTCCCATTTTGGTGCTTAATAATTAGTCATTAACTCCTGTCCTGCGATGAACAGAACACACTCATCTACCACTTACTTGACAAGATTGGGCTCATGTTGATTATTTTAACAGACTAATTTAATTCAGGTTTCTGTAGTTTCTCTAGGAATTTGCCAAGCAGAAATTTATCAGATTCCATATAAATCTATGTCAGGAGGAACTTTAATGGAAATTACTACATTAAGAATTCAGGATTGGGCCCTTAATAGCTGCTATAATTTATCATCTTTTTAATATGGAGAAATCAGTAAAATGAAATATTCTAAAGACATAAAAGTAATAACCCAATCATTTAATATGAAAGAATAACTAGACAATACTGCCCTGAAGAACTATAGATAGCCTGACGGAAAGGCATTGAATATAAAAGCCAGAAAAGCATCAGTATTAATTTCAGGGAAATACTGTATTCATGGAAAAAAAAAAAAAAAAAAAAAAATGGTGAAAAGAAAGCAAACCCATCAGTTCTTCTACATCCTCAGTACTTTTTTAGAGGCCTTCAGACATGGCTTTGGTGAAATTATCGTGGACAGAAATCATTGTCCTTGGTTCAGTGTGGGAGGGAGAGGGAAGATCCTGGCCACAAGAAAAAGGAGCTGAATTCCTTGGGAAAATTTGCAATTTTGGTATGTTATGAGCAAGAAAAATGCATAAATTTGCAGCAGGTAATGATTAGCTGCATTTTCAACTGTAGCTGTTATAACTCTATAAATACATGTTTTGAAGGTAATATAACCCAAATAATAATTCAGAATCAAAGCAAAAATGTATGAAAATGAGAGGCTGTCATTTTAGTCACAGTACAAATCTAAATACAAATTCTAATAAAAAAGAAAATACAGTCTGTTTTACAATTGCACATTTGCTTTCAATAAGAGATATCAAATTACTATAAAAGGGAGATTAATACTTATATCCTGCTTTTACCTAAAGGGAAACCGAGGCACAGAAATTTGCCCACACTGGTCTTAGAGACCAGCGGCAGAACCGTGCTGGAAGGTGAGCAGTCCAGTAAGTTGGATCTTAAACTGGGCCACCAAAATTTCGCTGGCAGGAGCCGGCATGGGAATGTGCTAAGGTTGTGGGTACACCCTGAATCACAGCTGGTCACTCCACCTTTCTCATTTAACCTCAGATTTACTTTCCTTTAGTGATGGTTGCTGAATCCCAAGAAAGAATGGAGAGCTGATTTTAAAAGCTYGCTTACTCCCGTGGATTTCGACCACTCGTGAAGCTCCTGAAGCTTCTCCGCTGCTTTGAAAGGCAACATAAAGACAAACATCTCTGCCCACTTGCTGTCAGAGTCCGAGAGACTCAGGCTGCTGGGCACCTCCAGATTTCCACTCATAAGGTGGGATCTGGACATGCRCAGGCCCTTTGGGATGTGGCCTCAAATGTCATCAAATATAAAAAAAWGTGACTTTTTGCTGGAGGTTATTTTCAAAGGGAAGGTCCTTTCCACTGTGTGGTGATAAAAGATAAAGGATTAGAATTAAAAAAATTTAAAAGCAATAAAAAATTCTTAAAACCTAGCACAGAATAGAAATGAAAGGCCTTTTTTTTTTCTGTAACAGGAAATTACCATTTGCCTTTTCTAGTATTACATGAACCGCGATGAATTCATCTTTATGTGCCAAAAAAAGGAAAAAAAAACCCTCACCCAATTAAATGTGCGTGTGCTTCATGCCCACTGCTACGGGGGCAGGATGCAAGCTTCTATCTGTGACTGCCAAAAAAAATGGTTGTGTAGCTCTGGAAATGCTTTACTGAACTACAGTAACACCATTTAACAATTTAGCTAACTGATAAAACTAAAAATACTGCTAATTCCCATTTGTAATATGCTAAATTGCCTGCAACTAATTTAAACAATAAGCGAGCCAGGCTGTGAGTTGTTATCTGTGGCCACTTGAGCAAAATACTTTATTTGCCATCTCTATTACTTCATAAGCAGGGGGTTTAATAGATTAGCTCCTAAAATATATTCTGCAAGTGGACAGCCTGTATGGCCTCAGAACAGTTAAACTCTGCAGAGAATTCACTACCTGAACTTGCCAAACTTGCCACTTTGTGATAAAATAAATTTATACATAGGCAAAACTTTTAGCTTTAAGCTGCAGATTTTTCTTTTGCCTTTTTTTATTTTCTTCTGAAGCACAGAAGTTTCCTTCGGGTTCAGGTATTTCTAAACGCACAACGAAAACACAACCTTGAAACAACAAAAAAAAAGCCAAAGCATATGATATGCTCTGGTAGCTTCCTGCAATGCTAAAAAAATTAGCTCAAATCCCAAGATCCATCCTCAGGAGCTTAATTGCTTCAAAGAATAGGAATCTTGTCAAATTCAGTCCAAACAAACATAATCAGTAGCTTTCAAAGCTTGTTTGACATTGAGAAGGCATAAAAAACAACATAGGAACCAAAGAAACATACATCGATGGTCTGTCAAAATTTTTTGTTAGACATGATGCTATTATCAAGGCACATCAGGATGAAATAAAGTGACCTAGCTGACCACAGGCTTACAAATGTCTTGGGAAGGCAGGAAAAACGGTGAATCAAAAGGTAGCTTTGTTGCACGTCCCCCCAGGCCGTCTTATTGACAGGGATGACAATGGTCCCAAGATGCACCATTATCTATGACCAGCAAGCAGACATCAAATGCTACCGAGCTGTCTCTGTCAGAATAGAAAATGCTGCTCAAAATATACAGGGCTTGTTACATTTTGTTCAGCAAAGGTTTGTCAAAAGCCAGGGTCATTCTGTGCGTGCACTGCCCTGAAGGGTAATTTTAAAAGGCAGGAGAGATGCACTTGATTCTTCAGTGTTTCTCCTGGAAGGAGACTTCGAGTCTGTGGATGACCAAAATGTTTTGAAAATCAAAGAATGACTCAGAAAAAAATAAAAATAAAATAAAATAAACCAAAACAAAACAAAGCTAATAGATGTTCATTACAGCTGTGTTATTAGAAGGCAAACTGCTTTTCAAAACAAACAGGTTAGGGAATTATTCCCATATTAAGATGTTTTTTCAATAAAAATTCAGTTGATTTCTAATACAGCAGGGGTGGATGCTACCGTAAAGGCATGACTCAAATTGTAGTGGATAAGTACGCCCTCTTCGAGTATCTGTGTTGTACCATTATGCAGTTAATTGCAGTAAAAATATTTATACTGGCGAGAAAAGTATTGTTAATATAGTACCCTTTGGAAAGAAAAGAGAGAGGCTGTATATATAAACTCCAACCTCAGAAATGTTTGGGTAAACTTTGTTTTTCTGTGAACATCTGCTAAGCACACACTGAGGAAAGAAAGTCCAAATGCACTTCACTAATTGACACAGAAAACTTTGTTTAAGAACAGTGTAAAAAAAAAACCCGACCCACAACAAAACAAAACCTGAGCGTSAAAAGAATATTTCAGGGGGCGAAAGGTATTATTGATAAGAAAAGACATTGTGGAATTTGTCCGCTGGTTCTTGCTTATGGGTCAGCTCTTGCTTTTTCCCTTAGTGGTCGCTGCTGGACGACAGATGGGCACGGCTTTACCGAGAGAGYGAAAAAGGGGCCGTGAAAACTCCCCGGCGCTGCCCTACACAGACCAGGCACCACAGAACCCCCCACTGTTAACCTTACGGCTGCATCTTGCCCTGGCAATGTTAATTAAATGCCATATGAACCTTTCTGTCCGTACCCCCCGCACCTGGGTGCTCGGTGGCGTGCAGGGGGTCTGTTGCTCCCCCACTCTGCTGCTCACCCCCGACAGGCTCCACATCGCCTCAGCCCTCAGCCATCCAGACCCGTTTCCCTGCTTGCTTCTGCTATTGATTATTGTGACTCCTCAGAGCATGTAATTGTCGCGTTTTCTTTCTTTGCTTTTTAAGGATAAATAACAGAACAAAAAAAGGAAGAGAAAAGAACGATCCAGTTACAGCCTTTTGCTTCAAGTTTGCAGCTCCGRGGTTACAGCTGATGCTCCACTGTCCATACCCGTATGATTTTCAGGACAGAAATTAGGATAATAGTCGATCAAATGTACTTTCTCTCATCCTAGGCCAATCTCAAGATGATAGAAATGATCCTTTTCTGTCTCGTGGGACATGCTCTTTTGTCCCCAAACACAATGCTATTAATTCGATGCAATAGTTTCTTTTTCCGTTCAGTGGAAGTCACAACATGCTGCGAGTGAGGCTGACTCGTCTTTCCTCCTGTTGGAGGAYTTGTAAGCGGCCTGAGAGCCAAGGGAGACTTTGCACACCAAGTATTTGCCCACCAGGACTGCTTCAGCAATTTCATCAAAACCTTTATGTATTCTTCCTTGCCCTTTTTTTCCATTGCACGCTATTTATGTGGACTCATATGTAACATCTCGTTTTCAATGGGGGTGGAGTGGTGTCCTTTGGTTAAATCCTACTTATTATTTTTTCAGCTGTCAATTATTGATATAGACATAAATGGAGGGGGAAAAAAGAAACACAAAAATGAATATGCTCCTCGTCAGTAAATTCAAAGTTTTGTTAAAATATCTGCCTTAATATTCTTGCACATTCTAGTTCTTAAAACCAGGAAATCTTACTAGTGACTTCCGTGCTGTAATACACCATGGGAAATTTAGACCTTTAAGATATCTTCAACATTTTGACATCAGAGCCTTCACAGAAAAAGAGTTGCCTGATTCCATCTGGAAGCAAAAGAAGGCACAAATGCATCTACAGTCCCTTTTGCCCACCATTCATTCTTGCCTGAAACTGCTCCCTGAGACCAGAGACACTGGACCAAATTTATGTGAATAGTGTGGTAGGCTCGTTCTCTCCTGAGCCAGGTTTCAAACAGGTATACCATGGAGACAAAAGARTTTACAGCGGTTCATTTTATAAAATCCTATTTATTAAATGAACCCTGTTCTTCTCACCACACTACTCATTTTTCGTGATTTCTGCCCACAACARTATACTTAGCCTCCCATCCTGTTTTCACAGTATTTCACCTTTGTTTAGAATCAAATTAAATTGAAAAAAAAAGCAACATCAACTCTACTTAATTGTTGTGCATCCCCAGGGTGATCAAAACAAACAACCTGAGGTTAACAGAYCCACATCACACGTGAGGTTACACTGTGTGTAATGAGGTAACACACTCATGTGTGTAAGCTTCCCACTCAAAAACAAGGAGAACAGCATCACCTCAGGTTTGTTGCCATCAKCAAGAAATCTAAGCAGTACCTGTAATTCTGCAATATTTGTCTAGCCCTGCAATAACCATTTTAATTTGTGAGTAACAGAGGGCTTACAATTAATGACAGCTAGGTTCTTGCTATAAGGATAAACACCGAGCAAATGAGTATGATTGCAGATGTTTAAGAGTAAATGTGAAAGGAAAGGAGTGAGCATTAAAAAGAGAGAGAGAAAGAGTATTGATTCAGTGTGACTGATGTGAATGAGTTAAATGATTGACTATGAAGTGTGAATTCAAATTTACTGTGAATAGAATTTACTGTGAGTGGAACAGAGTATGCATGACCATGACTGAGTGTGACTAGGTATCATTAGGAAGAACTAAGCGAATATGAGTGGAAAGCACTGATTATCTCCCCTGTAATCTATAAATAAACAGTACTGCAGGAAGTTTTGAAAAATGTATTTAATAAGGGATTTCCACTGCCTGAATAAACTTGCTGAGGCCAGACAGCCTGATCTAGAGGAAAATGTATCATTTTACTCAAAGCTTTGTCATGTAATAATATGTGAGCTCATATCTGACAGGAACAAAATAGACCTAAATTTACAGCAAAATGGAATCGCTGGACTTAAAATAAATGTCTTTCCAATTATCAACAAACAAATTTACTAACTCATATGATATCAATTATCCCCTCTTCTACTTATGGATATTTTCCTAACATACATGTTTAAATTCAGAAATAGGAACATTCAGGACCTACACATTTGGGAGCCGATGCTGTCTTCTGCAGTTCAAGATAATAAAGTTTTATTACCACCAAAAAACTGTCCTTCGGCAGAGTGACCAAATAACTACATTGCTGCCAAATATCTGCCCTTGTGCAGAGGGACAGAACTGAGCCTGATGTAGCTCCAGTTTAATTCAGTGAGAGTAAAGTGTGTTTTACATCCCAGGATCTCAGACCCCACACGTACAACAGTGTCTCGGTGTCTTCTCAGCTGCTGCTCTTTCTCAACAAATATCTCTCTTTACTTCAGCGAATTTCAGTACAAGTCAGACCAACAGAGTCTTTGTTACTAAAGATCTGTGCAAATGAATGTTGATTTTAAAGGTGGATCCTGCCAGAGATGAAAGCAATGATAAAATCCTAGATCCTGGTGTAACGAACCTGGATTTTACCGTTGAATTCAATTATTTGCCTTACTTGAGTAATTTTCTTCCCCCTAATTCTTCTGCAATCATTACCAGTCAAACAATCATCAGAATTTAGTTGCTTGGTTTTTGTTTTTGTTTTTGTTTTAGTGTCAGCCTCTACTTCCACTGAAGAAGATGAAAACACTGAGCTCTGTGTTTACACTGCAGTAAATTTATAATCAAAACCAAATAACGTGAAAGAGCAGAGAGGCCATTTCAGCTGGCAGAAATCTTTCTTGGGAAACCTGCACTGCTGCTTTCCTCTGCTAATACACTGGTGATGAATTTACTGGGGTGAAGAAATTCCCCAGCTCTGCCTGAATTAGCTGGGGCTTAATCTAAGCCATGCACATGAGCATCCTTGAACCTTGTGGTTCTTTGAGTTAGAGGCATTTTAAACTGATGTTCAGTGGATTTACATCCTTATAGCTTTACAGGCTCTAAGTTAGCTCTGCCGATTAATAGTGGCTGAGGTTGTGGCCCAAACTTTTGCACAAGTTTTTGTTTGCATTAGATTTTGCTTCTAGGTCATTAATAGCGCATTTCCATTTTACAAAGACTAGGACAGAAACAGTTACTGGTTTACCTTTACTGCCTGATCAGCTCCAAAACAAATAAATCATTCTTGTTTGGATCTTATTGAGCATCAAGAAACATCTCAAAAATGTTGGCACTGTCACCTTACAATAATTTCAGTTTTCAGAATCTGCAGCAGAACGAAAAAAAAAAAATTCCACTGGAAAAAGAAAAAAGGTTATGAGAATGTRCCTTAATTCATTAAATCAAAGAACATACGTTTCTTGAGATCATGACAACTCACCCATCCTGCCAACTGTCCTTATGAGATCGGTCAAAGGCGGAGTGTCTGCACTGCCCGAGCAATCCTCCCTAGATGTGCATCTCCCAAGCAAGACAGAAAACCATGGACAGGAAACAGGGGGTAATTTATGCCACTTGTGCCAAAGCTGCACATGTTCTGTCGATGAATGGAAGACTTAATTCTTCAGGAGAGCAATTCAGGCATTTTGAAGGATTTCCTAATGAGGACAAATTCACTAATGAGATACAGAAAAAAAGAAAAACACCTCACCTTTTCTACTTAGAATTACCAAAATGCAGAGTAAGTAAATTACAAAAATTTTCACAGCATTATATAATAGACATGGGTAAGAATGAGATCATTAAGACTTTACATTCTTTTTCCAACTCAATGTGAAAACCTGTTTATAATAGCTATGCTGAGTTACCTTTACTGCTATAAAAGACTTACTATAAAAGAAAAGCCCAGCTAGTGTTAGTAATTCTGCTACCTCGTACTGCAAGATTGCTAGTGAAAATATGCCCCACCTTTTCAATTTTCTGCACAGGCACCGTTGCCAGAGTCCCTTAGATTTAACGCAATCACAAAGCCGCTGGCTCCTGCAAACTGATMTGCAGAACAGTAATATCTGTTTATTCTCATCGTACTTCTTGCACCTTCCAACAGCCTTCCAATAGCTCACAAGTCTTGAGTGGGGCAAAGACCAAGACCCATGTCCCCCCGGCTTTAGCAGTGGTTAATACATCCTCACTCCTAGTTTCAGCCTGGGAAAGATAAAGGGTCTGTCTGGGGTTTTCTCAGAKTTTTTTCTACCTTGAACAAAGTGTCTTATTTCTSATTTTCTAAACAAATATTTGCTGATTCTAAGGCTCTTTCTACAGCTCACAGAAAGGTTAAGTAYTGAGTGGACAATTAGCACTCAATAWGCTCAGAGATTTTATTTTTCAGCTAAGCCCCTAAACATTGAACYAAACTGAATATTTCCACTGCTTGCTTTCCTCCTACCTACCCCTGAGTTACAAAATCAGCTGGGACTACATCTGAATCGCATGTCATGCTGATGAAGGACATAGTTTCTAATTTGCAGCAGGACAGAAAGAAAGGATGCCATGCTAAAAGAACAGTTACAGGCCATTTTTAACAGCCAAACAAAACATGACACACTTAAGTATCAGTATTGCCTCAGTAAAGCCAGGTTGTCTGTTCACCTTACATTATGCTACAAATTCTTAACATAGCTTTGGGTTATCCAGCTTTATTTAGCTGCCGACAGAAGGACTTTTACTATTGTGGATCAAGGCAACTGTCTCTGGAATTGATCTCATTAGCAAAGTTTCCATAGGAAAGAAGATTAGAGAAAGCAACTGATTTTCTTGACTTGTACTGGTATTTCTATGGCAGCGAAGCAATTTCATCTTCCTTAGAGGCATTGGTTTCAGGTCACATTTTTAACTGTAGTTAAGTCCTCAAATAATTCTGAAGACAATCAAAGATAAGTGACCGCTCTTCCACTACAGCAAAGCAAACGTTCAGCATGGTCAAGCCGTAGCTTTTGACAAATGTCWTTTTTTTTTTCTAGTTTTTTTGTATAATGTTCAAAATAAAGACCATAATCTGGATTTAAATGCATACTATATACCTCCAGTTTAAGATGATGACAATCCAGTATGCACATCCAAAGATAAAATTTGCCCCTAAATTTGGCATATGGAGCCCAAAAATTTTTCAATTTCAGAAAAGAAYTGCTTTCTTTTTAATAATTCTGGGATGCTAAAGAAAGGAATATTATGCTTCAATTCTGTATATATAGTGGACAATATTTGAACATGCTTTTTTATTTTAATATTGTAATTTAAATAGCAGTAAAAGCATCTAAAATTTGCACAGAAAAATCCTTCAATAAAATCTAAAGAAATCATTTAATTCTGCAATTGGTAAGCTCTCTTTTTTTATTTTTCCAAAGGCAATATCCTGCCCAACGTCAGAGCAGGAGCACTCTGGATCAGCCAAGAGAAGGAAAGGCAACGATTCCTATGTCTCTCAAGCAGAAGTACAAGAGTAGGGTATGGACAGGAGAAAATTACTGTGGCAATTCGGAGGATTCACTATGCTAAATCCCCTAGTTTGGAGACAACTAAGGGGCTTAGTAATATCTACAAAGTAGCTACGATGTGCTTCTGCCTACTGCAAACAGCATCCGTGCAAATCCCCGTTCACGCAGACTTGATGCAAGGCACYAGATTTGGCCAGCAGTCATTATTTTTGTCTCCAAATAGCAACATTTTTATTGAAGTCACATTCATAGTTGAAGCTGTCATCCTGAAGGAGAAAATCGTTGTAGTTTTTGTCCTATATGTGTACGTTATACAATTCTGGGGACTCTCTGACAAACTTTCCACCATTCTTTCTCTGTCAGGTCTCGAAGTTATYAGAGTCAGAGTTCATTTATACTTCTTATCGCTGGCTAGACAATGTCCCTAGGGTTGTGAAGTCTAATATGGCAGAACACAAACATAATTTTATGGCCGCTATATTCTAATTCATTTAATTAGGGGTTTTCTTGCATCTCTGGGGTGTGTGTCCTTTCATGTTTAGAAGTTTCTATAGAAAAATCTATCTCCATTCCAGAAAGTCAAGGGGAAAGTTTTCCTGCAAGTGTAGATCTTGTTTGCTCTCCATCAAATTAATATTCATCACATCAGCAGCAGAGTATACCTTTCCATGTTGCCTCTGCCATTAATAGCTTTGAGGAAGAATTCTTGCACAGCAACCCACAAAGAAATGCACATAATTTAGATATACTAATAATGCAACCCCTCACCCATTTTAATAGTATATTTTTTAAAAGTGGAGACCCTGACAAGTTTTAAATCAAAATGGTTACAAGAAGCAAAGTGATAAGAAGAGCTCTAATTAAGAAACATTTTGCTGTTAAAAACGTGAACTTTTACACATATTTCATACCTCAGGCAGAGCTCAAGCAGAGGTAGGTTGTATCTTCTTTAAATAAATGAAAAAGGGGAAAAAATATATTAATCTGCATTGTACTAATGCTTATGCGCCCGAAGCTGAACTTCCACTTCATTGTGTCACGTTCTCTGCACAGACGTAGCACGGCAGTCTCTGCCTTGAGAAATTTTGAGTCGAACCAAGAAAAGATGGGAGAAATAATGTTATCCTCATTTCACGGAGGCATGGGGAGGTTACATGATTTCTCCAAGCTGATGCAAGAAGTCTCTGGTAATATCCAGATCTTCTGAGTTTTTTGGGGKTTTTTTTTGCTTCTCTGAGGTGGTAGGTTCTTGCAGGCACATTGTGAAATTGAATCCAAATTTTCTGTATTGTCTCCAATGTGATGTACATGAAAGAAAGGAAAAAGAGGGAGGATTTCCTAGCTAAATATTTAATATTTCAAATATGACTACAAAAGCACACCTAAGTGCAGAAAAGAATGTCCCCATGCACTTTTTATGTCTAAACTAGAGCATATATACTGGAGCAAATAAAATTATTTTAAATAGGAGCTAAGGTTAAGAAAGCAAATCAGTAAAATAATTCCAGAGATACTATAAAAAACAACATTTCAAAATGAAATATTTTTAATACAGAAAATGGAAGGAAAACATTTAAATTCAAATGTTTTATTTAATTTTACAGTGACTTTTTTACCTTTCATTTTTGTGAGAAAATAAGTAATAATAATGAAAAAGCCATAATTCCAATTGTCACATTGGTAATTGTCCTGATATTTCTTTCTTTTTTTTTTAAAGAAGCTACTTGATAAACGCTGATTTGAGAGCTATGGAAATGAAAGAATTTTTAACAATCCAGACATGCATGGAAATGTCTGCTACCCAAAACCTTAAGTGTGTACTCTAATGATTTCCTGCAAAAATCATTCACTAATTTACTATTAATGAGTAACAGTGTTTATACACTTAGCTAAGAGGAAAGTGATTTTTTGAGGATACAATATTCTCTTCCCTCACTTACCATGGTATAATTACAGTCAGGAGAAGGCTTTCTAAATCAATTACAAATCATAGCTGGTCATGTTTCTTGTGGCATTCCTGGCCACAATACCTAAAAGCAAAGGTAACTAGAACAGACCAAGGTTGATATCAACTTACATATCTGAAAAAGACTCTTGTGTAATCCTGGAACATAAGCAAACAGCAGCTGTGAATTACTTTATTTCTGACATTCTCAGCCCTTTCTGAGGATAGGAAAAACAGCAAAGCACAGGACATCCCGATCACCTTTTGCTGGCCAAACCTGGTTTTGTTCACAGAGCAGGTGAAAGCCAAAGTGCCTCTGGTAGGCAGAGTACAAGTGGCAGTAACATTCCTGCCAAGGTTGTGGTTGTTAAACGGAAGAAAAAAATCAGGAAAATTGGGATGCTCTGAATAAGGATACTGTGCTAAAATAAAATACTCAGTAAACTAGATCTATTTATGAGATTCATGTAGAAATGAAACTGATGACCCTTAATCTACTAGGATCAGAGAAACTCCTCCAGGGTGCTCTCATTACAAACACTCAGAACTAAAGAAATATTATCTGGGCAGGGAGAGTATCTGCAGCTTTTCTACACTCCTCAGACAACTGGAATCATAATTTGCACAAATATCAGAACACAGAAATACCACTCATCATTTTTCCTTTGGCAAAATAGTAAGAAGACGCTGTAGAAGATGTTAACTGGTGAAATGATAGATAGGCAGCTTTGTCTTGTTTTGCACATTTACCAGAGCAATAAATCTGAACAGAGATTTTTTGGGTTTGTCTAAAAAAATAAAAAAAAAAAAAGCTTTTTGTGATTTTTAAATTCATTCAATAAAAATGAGGAAAGATATTGCATTGTTAATTCTAATTTTATTTTTATTTTATTCTGGGTACCCAAATCTTGTTATTTCTCCACCTATATAGATATACATATATATACACCTATATATATTCTCTACCTTCACAATTAATATTTGCCTTYGGTTTTGTTTTATACCAGGTTTCTATCACCACTGTGATAACACCCCAGAGAGTGAGAAAAGCTTAACAAAACAAGGGGATTGAATGGGCACAGAATCACGTTTATTTTTGCGTACGCTGATGTTACAGCCATGCAACCGCAGGCGAGTACCCAAGCATCAGGGCATCCTGGAACCTCAATCAACTTTTGCCAACTCCCTCTTACATTGAGGCTCTCAGACCTTCTAGATCCCAGCATCAGCTCTGGCATTTAAACTAGAAAGAGTCAAATGRCCATCAAACCTTTTTTATCATCCTAACTACTTTACATCCTTATCACACCATCTTAAAGTCATTTCAGTGGGAAAATCATTCTACAGTTTTTTGCATTACTGGTAAGGCAGTCTTACAGGACAAAGCTATTTTAAGGCAGATCATAATCTGTCTCACAAGAGTCCTCACGTTCTTGCATCAAACACCCTTCTTTTCAAGTTCCTTTGCTAGTATTAAGTAAGAAAACAGTGGAGAAACAGCAATCCAGCTTCCACACTACCTGTCCSGCTGACCTTGGGAGTAGATACCCCGATGCCAATGCTGGAGCCATCTGCCATAGCTCCATCCCTGACATGGAGCCAGCCAGGTGACCCAAACGTTTAAATCGTGATATGCTATTCTGATGTTGACTATTACTACAAAATGAGCTAATCAAGTTGTCCGGCAAGATCTTTTTCTCCTGTCAAGAAGAATGCCTCACTTTGCTATTACAAACTTGAAATATTCACAGTACAGGGCTTACGACTAAAATCTGACAATTTAGCATAAAGTTTTTAGATGCTTAATCATATATCTTAATAAAAAATTATACATTCCCTGACTAACTGAGACGGATTCTGATTACCTGTCTTTGAGGAAATGGACTGCTTTAGAAAATTATTTGGAGTACTCTACTATTGTACCTGTCATACACTTTTAATTAAAAACGTATTGATGCATGACTAAATTGCGCACAGTGAAAAACAGACCTATTTTAGTTCAATTGCAATAACGCACACATAACCCAATGAAGTAAGCCCATACAATTATAACAGGAAGACAGCCCCGGCACAGTTGTACTTTTTCAGGTCAACCTCATACCAGATGTATATGCTGTGGAGCCAATCATCACAAATCAATGTGGACTCAACCAGCACAAACAAATTTACTAATCTACTCTAAATACCTGTAATGAAGCCATTTCACTAATCTACTGTAAATTAAATGTGGTGCAACAAAGACAGAATAATGATTAACATTATTTTATGGAGTATTTCTTGACAAAGTCYGCTAACTAAGGCAGTCTACACCCAATATTTTAATACAAGAAGTACATGCAACCAGACATATATTGGTTACATTCTGTTACAGCTAGAAGTATGAAATCAATGCACTGTTTACAAAAACTGCCTTTTGAGGCCAACATCCTCTGTTAGAGGAATATTGAATTTAGACTGACAAGAGGTAAACGTGTTCTTGGTTAAAATGCACTGAATAAGGGTAGGAATTCAGAAGAAAATAGTTATTGCATGGGAAAGAACTAACACCTATATTGCAATGACACAAAGTTTATCACAAAATATCCAATGTGAATTATGTTATAATTTTGCTATGACATATAAGATACTAGGATAGACATAACAATATTTGCACATAGGGCTTTGGAGCTTCTTGAGAAAGTGTTGATAAAAGTGTTTAATGATGAAAGATTATAACTATGAGGAATGACATTATGATTAGGATTCTGAATATTTGATAGATGGGCTTAGTTCTTTTCTTTACTAGTGTCTGCTTGAGAATAAAAGTGCATCCCCAATTCATGGAAACATGTGCTAAGGACTAAACAGAAATCTGTGAGTTGCTTAGATACTGCAGAAATGGGAAGTCTAACAGTAGTTGGTTTTTATAGAGTATTGCTGTCCAGATAGATATTTCCTCTTTTGTAATTTGGTATTTTATTTTGGCAATTGAAATTTTATTTACATTGCTCCCCAGTTCCTCCTTTCTATCCTTTTCCACCACAGGAACTCTGCACTGCCATTGCACTTGCGTCACCCACCACAACTCTTCCAGAGACAGACAAAAATAGTTAAAAAATGCAGACAGTTTCTTGAACACTGTGGGCTGAATTTCGTCAAATAAGGTTCACTGCATGTGGGGGAAAAAAAAAAAAGCTACTAAATGAAACAATCTTTGCATCACTGTTTTCACTCTTTTTGTGTTAAGTGCATAAAGATTTTTCCAGCAAAATGTTTTTTAACTGGAAATGCCAAGACGCTGAAATCAAAACTTTACACAGGAATAAACCTCGAAAGTTTTCATACTCGGAATCAAATCTTCACCAAAATCACAGGCGGGCATATGGAGGACGTGGAGGATCTAGCTTCCCCTCGCTATTCTGCCTGACTGAGAAAAAGGCAAGCAAGTGCTTAAAGAACGATGTTCTCGGCTCTCCCGGTGTGTGCATCAACTGCCTCAAAGCTGTGAAAATCCYCGTAGCTCCCCAGCGTGGGAAGAGACCCTTCTCCCTTTCTCCTTACCTGGACGGCACTCTGCCTTGTATACAAAGACACTCCAGAGAAAATTCATGGTATAGCTCCGTTTCATTCTAAGGGGCAATTTTTTAAAGCACTCCTCAGTTTTCTTATCGAAACATAATTTTATTCCCCCACTATAGTTCATGCAGATTGAGAAGAAGAACAAACATTTAATTTTACCTCTCCTAACTGAACTGAGGAGCAAAAATATGGAAATCATGTTTTTAAATATGGAAATTTATATTACACAAATTACTAATAAAAAATAGCCACTTTAGAAGCTCATATAAATGCAGCCTGTATTTGGTCCCAGTCTGAGGAGCTATAACCATTTGATAAAATGGTTCTCAAAAGGAATTCCACTTAGTGGTTTATTCTCCGGAGCGACCAGAGACGAAGCACTGTAAGTAACATCACTCCTTGTTACAAGATCTCTGCTACAGTGAGGAACAATGCGATGAATTTTAGATGTAAATCTGAATTTCATGACCTTTCAAGTCAGATTCTTAAACCACATTTGAGCAGCATTTTCTCTTTATGAATATGCAGTTGAACTGAAGACCCAGAACTGACATAATATTTTTTTTTCCTCAGTTTTTGGCCCTCTTCAGGTGTAAATTAAGCCTTTCCATTGTCATCCTTATTTACTTTATGCTCTACAAAGTTAGCAATCATTATATTATATTTTTGGTGCGCTACATTTAGCTGTTTATGTCTGATAGGTAATGCTTTCACTTGAACAGAAGAGACAGGACRATTGTCAAACCACTGAAATACAAATGAATACTAAAAAAGGTTCTCAAAACAACTGTACTCACTTGATTTTAAAAATGTGCTATATTTTTAAATGTTAAAAGCTTCAATGCACTTTGGAAACACAGTATGAGTAAAAAAGTAAAATTAATCTTAAAAAGAAATACTTGATTTTTATTTCATTATAAGCTAAGTACGTAAGCCAAAAAATTTAAAGTACATTATATGTTAATTTAAAAATTTAAGGTCACAGAATCATTCCTTTAAGGATGTCACTTATAATAACTCACTACTTTCAAGGGCTTTCAATAGAAATAACTGCATAGCGCTATCTATAAACAAATCTCACAAATATATGTGGGTCATCCTATAACTTATAATCCTAATACTAAAATATGACTTAAAAAGTGACAAACCGRTGTCATGTTATTTTCCTAAATATAACATGTTGTAAAAATAATAATAAAAAATTATAATCTCTGGAGCATACAAAGCAGATTTCAGGTTTAGAAGCCTAAATATATCTGGCTTTGCAAAGAAGACAGTGACAAAATGCTAATACTACTGTATGTCACTTATCAAAATGCACAAACTGTCAAGCAATAATACGCTATTGTACAGCGGGGAGAGGATTTCCACTTTTGCTCCTAATTCACTTAGGTACCTTTAAAATCTTACCTCTCACAGAGGTAAGAACAGAAGCATTTTTAAACTGTGCTCGCCCTGCTTYTCAAGACTGCCTCTTCAATTACGAATCTCTCCTTAGTTAGGAAAATTCAGAACCAAATTTTTTTTTTTTTTTGGAAGATTAACATATACATTCCATAGAGCATCTTACTACTCAAAATAAATGTATGATCTTGAAAAGAGGTACCAAAGTGGGGCTTGAAGATTATAGGGGTTTTTTTTTCCCATTTCTGAAAGTAACTTACTTTAAAGTCCCTGAAATCGGGTAACATCCATCACACTATATTTCATTAGTCTTTAAGGCAGCCTTAAATAACTGGGCCTAAAAACAGATCTTGGTTGATAAGGCAAGTATCTAAAAAGGATAACTCTGAAAATATCCTCTGCTGGGTTCAAGCTTGGATTTTGCCCAAATAAATTCAATCACCTCTCATTATGATTGAGGAGAGGAAGAAAAAAAAAAAAAAAAGAGAAAAAAAAACTCAGAAAAGCAAAGTGCAGCTCTGTTTAATCCATATAGACATGTCTACCCAAATCCCTTCGCTAATGTATTTCTAATTCAGATAGGCTAACTCATCCTGTAATAATGAGAGCTCCTGTGAAAATGTAGTGCATTTTTAGTATTCTTCAAATGCATTAAGCACTTCTATACCATTTTTTAGGGCTTTAGCAGGAGAAAAAAAAAAAAATATATATATATGCAGCTTTTTGAGGTAGGCAAGCTGGTTTCTTTCCCAGTGTAATTGTGAGCCTGTTTAGGAGAAATGAATACCTGCTGGACAAAGCCACAGAATAAACAATATTTGCTATGCAGGTAGAGATCTGCAAAGGGCATTTCATCTCTTCCCCTGCCCCTCAAGCATCCTGTATACCTTGCTAATTTCGACAGCTACCTCTAAGTGCTAAATTCTGACTTTTTACAGCTGCAAACAGACCCTACCATATGTGTACGGCAGGAAATATAGAGGAGTACTTCAAAATATRGGGTTTTTTTAACTTCCAATACCTATTTTTTTTTAACCTGCTTCACCCTGCCAGTTGCACACGACAACTGAAGATTGGAAATTCAACCTTAGCAACGGAAATGTAGAGAGAAATTAGGAGAACCGGAGCTTTTGTGCAACTGCCACGCTCGCTTCCACGTGCGCTGCAGCCCGTGCTCAGCTCCGCGCTCGCTGCTGCTTCCAGCTCTCCTCCTCTCCCACAACTAACATTAACTCCCCGCGGCAAAGTCCCACAGCCCCAAACCACACGCTGCTAAACCAAACGCTTCAGCTACGTGAATCAGGCTTTTAAATAATCACTAAGGTAAAATTTTAAAAAGCATAAAACTGAAATCGTCCAGAGCCTTTACCATTTGCTTACACCAAGTTGAGGGTTTTTAAAAGTTTTTAAAGGAGACTTTGAAGGAAGGAACCTTGCTTTTTTTGCTCCCCCAAAAAATCTCTAGCAGCAAGTCTTTTGTGGATGCAATCTATTTAGRTAGCCTACTTCAGCCACAGCTCCATTTATCACACAGTTTAATAATGACRTAAGACCAAGCTTCCAGCACGTGTCCTCCTGTATCCTCCTATTCTTTTCATCTTCTCGCTGTTTCAGATATACACCAAGCTCACCTTAGCAGAGACTGCATGCAATCAGCTTTCCTACCATACTCCTTTTGGTGTCTACGGTATCTTTACGTAACTCAATATCACATTTCATCCAACAGCAGCTTTGATTTAGCTTGATGGTCATGCCAGTTAACTTTCTCCTTTGACAAATATATTATTCTCTGATTAGCAGACTATTACTCCAGAGTTCACCTTATATATCCCTTGTCTTTTCTCTTACAACCTATTCTCCTCTTTTCTCACCCATCCTAACCTTTTTTTTTTTCCCCCCCATACATTCCTTAGTTCACGTTGAACTGAAGAACTGAACGTTGGGAGAACCGGTCACCTGTGCAAGTTCTTGTTGTGTTTTGGACRTCTGTTCCTGGAGACAGACAGAGAACAAGCAATTGTCAAGCGGATCATCAAGAGCATGGCAAAGAACACACACACRGCTGCAGGCACCTCCTGATAGGTTAGGCAGGAATTACGGATCATGCGGCGGTGTAAGGCAGCTCACAGCATGCTATATAAAACGGGAGAGAGAGGTAAATGGCAGGGCTCCTGTTAACATGTGTCACCATTTATTATTTGCCTTTGGTTATTAATCTTGTGATTGCATATTTCTGGTAAGATGCTAGCCTTATGCTACTAAAATTTTTAAATTATATCATAACCATGTAGAAGAAGAACATTTTTCCTCTATTAGTAATGTAGCACACTATAATAAAGTATACATATGATTCATGTTTACATATGGTTCATCAGACATTTTAACTGGACTTAAATTAGCAATAGTGATATACTGACACTTCTTGTCTTCAATCACAAGTACACGCAGACTATATTTTCTTTCTAAAACTCAGGTGCCTAATATTAACTAAGAATAATTAGACTTTGAAGGTCACAGAGCAGCTGATGCAATTTGCATCCATGATCAGGGAATGAATATCCCATAATCACATAACCAGTACAGATGGACTGCTTTATAACACATACCACCATGCTTATTTTCATTCATTTTAATATGTCATCATTTAGGTGCTTTAACTAATTCTGTAACATGCAAGGAAATGAATAATGCTACTTAAAGATGAAATAAAAGTTTCTTGTCAGAGAAAGTATAACAGATGATTCTGAAATGAAAAATTAAAATTACATGGATTTTCCCACATGAAACGCACAGGAAAAATGTTGCATTCAAATGATCCTGTTTAATAATTTTACWTCACTGTGACACAATAAACTATCGAGACTTTTGCTCCTCCGATAGAAAGTATAACACTTCACCTCCTTCACAGGAAGAGACATTACTTGCACTACAATATTAACAGCATTTTAAGGGCCTATCATTAGATAGGTTATAGAAGAAGATTTTCTGAGATCATATAAAATGGAGGATACAGGAAGGAGAAAAGGGTTCCACATTCAGATGGATGTTTGGAAAATAACGTTATACAACTCAAGGATACGCATCTCCTCTCTCCTCTCTGCAGACACTCTAGCAAATCAAATCATGGGTTTACAATAAAATTATGGCTATTCATTACTACTATCATTTTAAGTGCAGTTGTAATGGCATAGATATTACTGGCGCTTCATACAGTTGTGACTACTAAAAGGTGCTGGGTACTTACTTTTCCAGTCCCACACAAGCAGCAAGGATGTATTTAGCTTTCTTAGCTCAATTTTACATTYTCTGGTAGTACTCAGAGAATGTAAAACTACGCACATGCTCATGTCTCTGTGTGATCAGGACATAATAAATCTTACTATTAAGTTAATGTCTTCCCACAAAACTAGATTTTGGAACAGAAAGACAAATGGAGATTTTAAAGAACTCCTCATATATAGAGGCTTAAGTATAGGCAGAACATTTAAGATACAATGGTCCTAAAATTGAACAATGTAAACAAATATTAGCTGCTTGACCTTTTTAACTGACAAATATTTTTCCCCAATTTAAAAATACACAGACACATTCCCCTTTCCAAGCTGAGTCCTACGCAAAATGCTAGTTTTAAAGGTAGTATAGTTTTTAATGGTTCAGTAACGATATACAACACCATGAAAACAGGGGTTTATGATGGCCTTTAGCTACAGCAATGCGAATGGCGCCTCTATGATTTTATTTGATTAAAAAAAAAAAATACTTGCTCAAGTGATGTAATAGACCTTCCCATCAAATTTCCTTTCCTGCTTCACAGAACTGCACATGTATTGTTTTTTATATGCCAACGAGTTCATTGGTGATAAAATGCTGCCAAAAGCTGTCTTTGAAGAATGGTAATAAATTCAAATGCCTTATATTACACTGCACATTTTTTTCTTAAGGAGAGGAGGGAAACATACAAATTCACCATAATTCACACTATCTATTTGACCCTGTAAGTATGAGCCAAAAAATCATAGCATCAGAAAAGCTACAATTCCAGCTAGTTATCCTTTTTACTTCTGATACTGTTAAACATGAAGATATTTAACACACAGAGTCCTTACCACAAAATAAAGAATAGTGCATATATGCTTGTTAAGCTATGAAACATGAATGGGAAAATAAAAATTGAATTACTTTGCTTCAAATCCCCCCTTCCAAATGAAAGCGCTCCRGTAAAAAGGCCATTTGCACCATGAAAGTTTTCTAAGGGTTTGGGTAAAAGACAGTAACCCCCAACAGAGAAGCCTGAATTCAGAGTGTATCTCCTCTTATTTGGAAATAGGAAGAAAAGGATTACCTAGATGTTCAGGCTGTTGGATTCAAGATTTGGAGGAAAGGATCAATTCAAAGATAGTGACATGTCTCTCACATCGTCACTGTCCCTTGCACCTTGGCCACGCGTGATACTCTGGCCCCCATTTTTAAACCACTATTTTACAACTGAATGCTACCTTCTTCACCTTATTTATCGTCACCTTCTATTTTTTAACAAAAGCCATAGAAAGTATCTCTACACACAAAGAATATCACCACACCATTTTTTCCTACAAATTACTCACAACCTCAGTTCTTCTAGGTAATTTTCAGACCAAGATTTTGTGTTATTTCTATGCAACATCTTTCCTATATTGCCGCTGAAATTATGTGAATATTAATGAGCTGCTCTGAAGATATTTGGTTCATATGCACCTGTTTCTCAAATGGTATGTATCTCAGAAAAAAAAGGATATAAAATTGTCCATAATCTGATTCAACACTTTTTCCAGACTCACCATCAATACAACAGCAATACAYGTGGCAGATTCAATTTCTCAGTACATCAGAAATGTTTCACCAGTAGATATTTAAGAAATATTAGTCGATAGTGTGGCATCAGTTTTAATACTTTATTGACTAGCTATATCTTAAACATGGACGAGTGTAAATTCAATCGGAGATTCTGTTTCAAAATAACCATGATGACCTACGTAAATACAGTGCAGGAGTTGATTTAGGCTGGGAAATAAGTATCTGATAAAGRAGACATGCTTGCCAAGGGTTGTTTGAAGACAAAAAACACACCGATAATGTGGACTGTCGTAATATCAGGTCTTTTCCTTACAGCCTCCTGGTTACTCACCGATACAGCTAAGCATAGCGCACCTTTTTAGCTGCCTTTCTGTTATCTATTCGTATCACTATTCACTACAGTTGATTGCGATCTGTGTCCCTTCAACTTTGGCTGTTTTCTATCTCATATGGCAACCGAACCTGTACAGAGGTTATTAAGCAGCAAATATGWTAAATAGCCCTTAGCATACTTTCAGCATAATCTAAGTGCTTTTCTTTTGGTAGGTAGATACAAAAGTTTCCTTAAAGAGAACAAGAGAAATACAGAAACTTCTCCTGTTTCTTTAATGGCTTTTATTGATAGTTTTGTTTTGCTTCTACTTTGGGCCTGAATCCCACAGACTTCCATATCTATGTTGGCATTTTAAATCAGTAATTTATGTCATAGGTTGAATCACATAATAATGGCATTTATAGTTTATCATACTCAGCTTTCTGGGTGTGTACCTCGGAGGCAAAAGAAGCAAATTTTTATTAACACATGTTTATACATAATTGACCATTTGGGAAGTAGGAAGGAGAAATGGCTGTGATTTACATAGTTTAAGAAATGTCTTAGAGCACCTCACCCAGTCTGGAGCTCCCACTGTGACAGATGAGCAAATGCCCATGGGAGATGACAGCATGGTATTTATGGTATTTCCTTCTGAGACAATTAAGTAACATATGCCAAGACCATAGGGATTATCTCTGAGCTACACAGTATGTAACTCTATCTGAAGAGAAATATAATATTTTATAAATTTGACAAACCATAAGAAAGAAAAAATTGATTCACCCATTTTAATAATGCAGTAACTTTTCTCTGACTTAATCAGACATTTCTTGATTTTTTTTTACAATAAAACAGTGACAAGCTAACATCCCACACACTACTTCAGAGCTGCTGTGCRGGGCTAGGGAAAATCTCATACTCACACACAAAGTACACACTGCTATCCTGTGATTAAATCATTTGACAGCCCACTTGCTCTAGAACAGCCCTGATTTTACACTTACAATAAAGAATAAAGCAAACTTTAAAATCCATACACTTTTCTTCATTGAAGGGCTTTGATGTGATCCCCAAAATAAAAGCTAGTATTTTGTTGCTTAGAAAAGCYCATAGCCCTGGATCTTCACTGATTTTCACCTTGTCCAGCCATTTATTTTTTTGCAAAGTGGATTGAAAACATAAAACTAATGGTTTGCTATTGTTTTATACACACTTTATCTTAGCAACCTGCACAGTATAACAATTTATTTAGGAATGCACTTATATCCTCAGGAGTTCAACAACTCTATATATTATGCCAACATTCTGCATCCGCAGGACCAGTAGGATACAGGTTATAGTACCACAGTTTCTCTATGTGTTAGCAACAGTGCAACCATTTCAAGAATTCATTTTTCTGTTCTTGTTTTAATTTTTTTATAAACTTCTTAGAACAATGGATTTTTCTTGTCCTCCAGTAAAGAGAATTAATCCAGAGGAATGCTTATTGAATGTATAATTCTGCAGAAATTCGCTTTACAAAGAAGTAGAAAACCACATTTGTTCTACATATTCAAAATTGTATCAGATATTAGGTGAATGACTACGAGTGAAATCAGACACATGTCATAGCACTTAAGATGTCACAGGGACCACTTCAGAAACTCTCACAAGTAAATCTGAAATTTCTCATGCTTAAATAAGAAAAGACAATGGATCAAGAAACAAGAAACTTCCAATATACCAAAAGATCAGGTTGCATATAATCTCTTCACAAATACCAAAAATGCTGAAGAGTATTACTTCATCGATGCAAACTCTTTCATTTTCGGTATCATTTTTTATTAGTTGAAATATCCAGATTTTTATGAAAGTTGCAGCAGTCACCATTTATATCATTGTACGTGCTGTGGGCTGTCCTTCTGCAGCCCCTAGTGTAACAGGGTATTGGCTCATGGCTGTAACACAATSATATCACTTTTCCAAAATTTATAATCAAGTCTTTTGTTATGCATCGTGTGTTCAACGAGTTGATAATCTTTAAACCATTCCTGCTGAAAGAAAGCACAACTCTCCAACAGAGAGTTTTTTGTGATTTCACACTATTTTTTTGTTCCAATTCACAAACCAGTGCCAAATGCTGAACTTGTTTTTTTACTTTATATTTAGTCCAGCAGACTTCCATTAACATGGAAATACATATCATGATTTTTACTTCAAAAATCGCCTAATGGGGAGTGGAAAAAAAAAACCAAGCAACCAAACAAGCAAAAAATACAAATCCCAGCAGATAAATTGATTAATTCCTCCAATAATTGTAAAACCTGGGTCAAGAATATAATAAAGACATTAATTACAAAATAGCCAGATGTCAAGGCTACTTTTTCTTTCAACAGTCATGGGTTGAAAGCTTAAGTTCCCCTGCTACAGATATCATGTGATAAGAAAGTAATGCTCCAGAGAGGACATTACTGAAAGTTATGGATGGACCAGTTTGGCAACTAATAGATCCTTAATGGCTTTCAGAAGTAGCCTATAATCTCTGGTAATACTGTCTCTAGAGGGTCTTCATGATGTATAATGTAATAATTGTAGTGCTTCTAAATATAGTTTGTAATACACTGATTATTGTGCCATTAAATTTTTTTGTGAGATTATAATGGAATTTTTGGAGTTATCAACACTGAGAACTTTTACAGTTGTTAATGTTTCTTATTATGACGTTAACTTTATTTCAAAATACTAGCAGTGTTGATTATTTTGTGMAAAGGGAAATATTTACTTCGAAAGGAAGTCTGGTCTTTTGTTTCTTACTGCTCTTCAAAAGTTGATTTTTACACTTAAGATGGTGACAAGAAATCGAAGGACACTGAAAGCAGTTGCGGGTGCTACCATGAGTGCATCTTTCATTGCTGTTCAGCTGTCCCTGTGCATCACTAGAACTGAGGTTACACATCCTCAACCTTTTTTGTTATCCTTACAAACATCTCAGATGATCGGCCTGGCTACGGGGTGATTTTTATGCAAGTGTTCTCAGCACATAAGCAAAATTGAAACCAGTGCTGGGTTTCTCTTTGATTCACACAGCAACTCAATTAATCYGATTTCACCCTTTGCTCCAAGCTGATCTGCTCTTGCAGGTCCTGACGCCTTCTCCTGGGAGGCTGCRGGCAGCGTAGGAAGGGGCTCAGCGCAGAGCAGGCGCTTGGTAGAAGCATCCAGCCTCTGCCAAAATAGTCCTAGGGCAGGAATAATCCTCCCAGCCATACCTTCTGTTTCCTCCTCTCCCCCCAGCTCGACAGACGTCAGAGCCTTCCAGACACACAGTTCTCACTCAGGCACCAAATATACCAATAAATGTGGACCAGCCACGGGCTGGCTGTACCACACCACAGTACTGATGTGCAGTGGTCAGAGTGCAGAAGACCTTGCATGCTCCCTTATTATTGTGCTTAGCTTCACTGTAAATGAATGTATTCAACTGTAATTATGAAAGTCAGTTCATCTATTTTGCATATTATAATCATGCTATTATAATTTAGATCTGAACAATATTTCCAAAAGACATGAAATATGCTCTGTCCATAACCACCCTACCCTCRCCACTCAATTCACAAAACTAATGTATGTATGAAAGTATTATACTTCCCTTTTGAAGAATTTCTCCTCTTCACGTGAAGGTACACAGTTTGGCAAAGTAGGAGGACAGGCATCCGTTCTCATAGATACCCTTCCCAGTTACAAGTCTACTAAATAAAACACAGACAATATATATTTAATATAGAGAATATCTCATTTTATTGAAAAAGCCCAGTAGGCTTTTCTGTTTTCTCCCCCCCCCACAAGAACTCCTCTTTTAACGCTTTCTGAACTGCCATGCATTTACATGGTGCAAACTGATGAATACTGAAATCGCTAAAGCAGTATCTGAAAGTGTAAATACACCAGACAGTGGTAAACACGCAGGAGCCCAGTTGGCTGCTGCACGCACCCAACAAAAGGAGGTCCAGGTACCAGAAGATCTTGCTACTCATCGTCTGGCGTTACCTGTGAAGGTGCGGTCTCCGGGATTTTTCCCCGTGTACTAAGAGCTACGCCACAATATTATACATGAAAGGTCAGAGCACCACAACCTCCCAGAGACTGGACAGCCTAACTCTCCACTCAAGCCAAAGATATGTTCATCCTGAGCAGCGATGATGTCAAAATATGGCATAGGATTTTATGCTTGAGTCTGTTTGGACTTTTTCCTCTTTTTCCAAGAACAGGAAATATGAAGTGAGTATTACTGTCGAAAATGAATCACACGTTGCTATTACAGTGGGGGGAGTTTAGGATGAGTGCAATTACATCAATATTATTGTAATTAATGATTACATCATGCTTTAGAAAAGGAGTACAGAAAAGGTTGGTATTAACATGCAAGACACGGCAGAGTGATATCAATACTCATTTTACTSTTCAGATTTTTTTTAAAAAGCTAATAGCTGTCAAAAATACCCATTATAGGCTAGTCTATAATTTGTAGAAGTCAAGTAATACATTTTTTCTGAAGGTATAATGGATGCTCCATGGAGCAATTATTTTAGAAAGACAACTTCATCTCAGCTGTCTCATGCCAGCAGAACTATTTAAGAGCCAGAAATGCATAATTCAACATGGAAGAGCTGTCAGATTTGAGAATACCTTTAAATTATAAAAACTTAGCACCACTAGTCAGTTATAATTATAATGGAAATGTAGTTTTCTGTCGTTTTATCATAGCAAACATCTCTTAAGAAGCAATTTCATGTGTTAAAATATTTTGGCAAAGTGACTTTTGATTCTAAAGGGAAACAGATTATCTAGTTTTATACCTGAATATTTTTCTTACAAATTGAATGTAACAGCTTACATCGTACAAGATGGTAAGAGCAAGAGTATTATTAAAATCCCATTGGAAATTGTTACTATGAAACAATGAGCAGCATAACTCACTAGGACAGGTCAAGTTATGCACAAAAATATTATTTTATTACAAAATATGACAAGACAGTTTTTCATCAGACAGTCAATTATTTTATACAGCACACAGCCAAAATACAGAAGATGGTTCTTCTTTTGACTTTGGATTCTTTTAGTAACTAGAAAACCAAATTGTGAATCTTTGAAGTAGTCACTCGAATGGTTTTGGGATCAACAAAGCATAGTAAAAGTGTTCTCAGAAAATTAAGCTGATATGTAAATCCTTTTCATTTTGTTTTTTGTCCATGATATTGCAATGACAATTCTCTTCTCTTTAGGCAGGACCGGAAAAATAGTCTATGGCTTTACTCAAAAACAAGCCTGTTGACCTATTATAAGGTCATATCAGACGCCCAATATATGTTTTTGTCAGTTCCCTCCAGGAGCTGAACCCGATCCACACACGAGGGTCGTGGGCCATGTTCCAGGTACCAGGGMTCAAGCCCACTTTCCTTTCTCACCTTCCTTGCTGAGACCCACAGCAGCTCCCAGTCCCTCCTCTGCAGAGGAGATTATGAAGTCTGGAGTTGCTGCTGTTTGTTTTTTTAAATGAGTTATCAAGGATTTTATAAATTGAACTCTGTTCAAATCCAAAGAAAGTAAGTGGTTTAGGATTTTTTTTTTTTTTTATATAATATTCACAAATAGTTCATTCTCCAACTAGTTCTACTATTAATGCCATGGAAATGCCTTTTATGAAACTGTTAACAAAGACCTTTGTGTGGCTGTTTTTCATACTAATTAGCTTTTTGATGTTGCTGTTGTTGCTGATGACCATTACACTTCCTAGATTTCTATTGGCCTTTCTGCTCAGCCCACACATGCAGTAGCAGAAAAGCATTTTCCCCTCATGGGTGATTAGTTGTGGTCAGTTGGTTTTATTTATAGATTAGCTAACTAAATGCCCTGATACTGTATGTATTCATGTACATGTTTGATTTTAAACAACTTAATCGTCTAAGGTGCTCAAGGTAAATATTAAGCAGGTTTAGGATGAAAAAATGTTGAATTTTATCATTAAATATAACAATCCTGACAATGAGGTTTCAACGTATTAAGTTCTTATAATTATAGTAGCAGTATAGCTTCATSATCATAACACAGGAGGGCAGGAATGGTGGCCCTCCTGTTTTGTTATGTACTCCTTTTCTTCTCCCACAGCATAAGAYGACATTACATCCAAGAGATGGAAAGTTATCTTATCATTCTCTCCCTAAAGATACCAGCATATTAACAAATTGCTGAGAAACAGGAGATCTGATTCAGAAAATATCAATTTCTTGTTTCTATGGACGCAACATGATGTAGTATTGCATAACATAATACAAATTAAGGAATTAAATTGGTTTCATTTCATCTGATTTTCTGGCAGACTTTAATGTGTTAAGTATTTACTAAAGAGGCAATTGGAATGCATACAGCATGCAGAATTATAATTTATTAACACATCTTCAGTAGTGGCACACATTATCTTCCACAGTCTCACCTGTAAATTTCTGGGTTAAATCAGGTTCTATCCCAATAGCACATTAAGCCTCAAGACAGACAGTAGTGTATTCAACCAGCAAATTTCCCGCATACTGTAAGATTTACAGTTATTCTGCGTCCTTTTCATGTAATACACAGACGTAATTGCTTAAACGGAGCTTTAAAATTAATGCTATAAATACAAATTTGGGTTTTGCAGGACATCGCGCCATAGACTTTTAATGAGTCAACAAAATTGTAAGTTTGCTACTCTATAGTACTCCACATGCAGGCAATTTACTAATAATGAATAAACATATTTTAATAGTTCCTCCGTTTGCTGTGCCACATATCTGATTTAAGTGTAACATGGGACTCCCCCCATCCTCTATAGACATGGCTGCTAAAGGTTATCAAAGGGGCTGCTGCTGGTGAGCCATCGTTTCTGAGAAACTACACAGATTTTCTTATAAGCAATGTTTTCATCTAATTTCTAAGTCCACGCAGAAGGAGTAGTAATAATGCAAAGCTGCAGCAACCATTAAATTTTCTATCACATAATTAAAATTAGCAGTGGTGGGACTCCACTCTTGTGTGCCATACAACTCAGGAAAAGTTAATATTGCATGATTTGAGACAAAACATCTTTTTACTTCCTAGTTYTTAACAGCAGCAGACATTTTTTGAAATCCAGATGCTTAGTTCCTATCGACTTCAATGGGATTTGAACAGCCCTACAAAAACACTATGCTGCGTTTGGGACCCAGGCTGGTATCTCTGCACCACACCATGTAGGAACCAAGTAGTACATGCACAGCTCGCCTACAACCAGGCTGCGTTGCAATCCACTGGGCAACAGGGCTGTACTCAGTATGCAAAATGAGATATTTTAACACGTTTTTATCGCAACAGATACTGCAAATATAGCATTAATAGTTGGTAGACTTTTTCTTCTTCATTTCACTTGAGAGTGAACATAAAGATGAAGCAACTCAAGGACATACTACCTCCCGGCTTCTTTTGACACAAAGTGTATTTACAGTATGGCCTAAAAGTTTTCAGTCCAGTTTCTCAGTCCAACACTCTTGAATTCGATTAATGGAGACATTCTAGCACTTACGTCAAGTTATGCTGCATATAAATGGSGATAAAAGGATTACCAGGTTATAAATCAATTGAGAGATTCAGGGATATAAATCTCAGGGACACCAGGCTTCAGAGTTAATGGAAATGCAGAATTCCATTGGCTAATCACAATTTAGATTGTTAGCAGATACATCACTGGGTTTCACGGGGTGTCCTAATAAAAMTCCCTAGCACTGTGGGGAGGTGGGAAAAGTAGAAAAAAAGTCTTTGAAGGTGGCCCACAACAATCCGCTTCCATGCTAGCCATTAGCTTATGCAGTAAAYGATGCAAAAAAGGCTGATTTCTTAGACAAGAAATAAGCTACRTCATGGTGGTGTTAGGAGTCATTGYTCTTTTTTTATATGACTAATGCAAAAAGGAGGCCATTGTACCTAAATTAGTCTCTTAGAAAAGCAGGYTTACTYTTCCCTTAGAAAAGTMGGCACAAAGATAAGTATAGAAAGCTATACATGTACAGAAATGCACAACTTGCATGACAAAGTTGTGGCACGGCTAGGTTAAGACAATGTTTTGAGACCATTAAGCAACTTCAGCTTGTAGAAATATAGTTTTCATTATTACATAGATAAGAAGATGATTTTCTTTCCCTTCGACAAAACAGTGCAAGATGGAGAGAAGACTCCAGCATGCAAAAAATATAATGGAATAGTTCTGGTACCCTATTTGGTTCTTGCTGAAAAGGAAAGAAGATGGCTACAAATGAGTCCMTTCGAAAGGCAGAAATCTCAGACTTGGTGCTGAGGAATATAGAAAGAGGGAGTAACAGCTGGGAAGATATCTTCCCTTCAGCACAACTGGGGAGGGCAGAAGAATTTCGTGGGAACACGAATACTCAACTTTCCTCAAGCGTATGATATCTTCTGGCTGCGTTTGACAGAGTACATTTCTGCTGAATACTATAAGAAATAAAAGCCAAGGCGACACTATGGGAAAGGGAATGTTCGGCTGGATATGTAAAAAWGTAAAGGACAGTTTATACCCAAAGGGTCCTCTGTGAGTTTATAAATACAATATGTAATTCTTAGAACAAATCAAATACAAACAAGTTAAAAACAGCTCAATTCATGCCCTGATTAGTTGAGGGCTTTTGCAGAGTATGATATATTTTAAGCTTATCTAGCACCTAATATTATCATGAAAATGACCTAATGTTTAACTAAGCATTGTCCTATCTTCTAGATACAACAAGGGGGAGGAAAAATCTATTTTAAAGGCTTTCCTTTGTAAGAAAGTTGTCATATTAGAAATCCCTTGACTATTTTATTATGTACAAAACATATCCAACAGRGAGGCTCTTGTAGGTTCCCATAAATACTTGCTGAACATCAAGATATTCCATTGGAAATAATGAGAATGCACTGAGAAGGCATGACCCTGAGCAACTTGAGTGGGGAGGGTGGCATGGAAGATATTAAATCATGCTTTCTTTTGTCATTGCCAATTATATATTCAGGTTCCATGTCAATGTTTAATATATCATCATAGCAATGTATTACAGTTCCAATGTGTACTGCATAATCACAGTAACATCACTCTGATGTCATATTAGACGCTGGCAAAGAGCCACATTATGAGTAAAAATTGGGGCTTACCAAGAAATGCCTACAATATTTTTTTTTTAAACACATGATTAATTTTAAGCCAAACCAAAGAAACAACACATTTGAAGGAGTGGAGGTCATTTCCAACTGTTACTTCATAGTATACTTTGGCTTAAAGCCAAAGAGACAGAAGGGGAGACCCTGTAATAAGATATCTTTGACTAATTTTTTTTTTTTTTTTTTATAGTGAAGCTGAAGATTTAGAAGCACTTTGGCATTTTCTGATGAGGTTAGGGGCTTCCTGAAATTACCACTGTTTCCTTTTTGCTAGGCAGCCAAATGTATACACCATAGAGCAATGCATTTTGAGTTAAATGGTCAATTGTTATCCAACATATCTGCAACAGCATGCACAGATTTCAAAATTCATTGTTTGGGGCATTTTTATGAAACATTGAATGTTTCAGTTGTTATTTTGAAGGTTCTTGGGAATCCAGGAATGCTGAAGATGAGAGGACAGAGGGGCACGCTATTAGATTTGTTCTGCCACAATAGGAACGAACAATGTGTAAGTGGTCAAATCTGGATTTCTGGGATCTGTTCCTAAATTAGTTAATAGCATGCTCTGCAAGTTTAGCTAAGTCACTTAATTACGACGTGCTCTCTCACTTTTCCCGTCCATAAAACAGATGCATTCCCAAGTTCACAGAAATGATGTGTGCCTTCATTCATTACTGTTTGTAAGATGTACTCAGATGGAAGATATTATAAAGTATTATTATTTTGTAACATGTTCTCTATGGTAATGACAAATTCAAGACACCAGAATTGTACTGAATATTTTTGTAGCCAGAAGGGGTACAGTAATCTTAACTCAGCTTTTTTGTTTTGGAGGAAAAACTTCTTCTATAATTTTTTTCCATTCACCTCAAATTAAAGTTAATTGGATGCGCATTGTAAGTAAATAAATATCTCAAATTAATTAAAGTGAATTTGCCACAAGAGCCAAGTTTTCAGTCAAAAGCGCCTGCCCACCAGGACAYGAACAGCACACAGAGTGTGTGCAGCTGGGCTGTAACTGTTGTGTCCCATGAGGTTCAGGCAYAGGGGCTCATCTTTCTGTGGCTGATGATAGATGTGGAAAGAAAAAGTATTCAGAGGGGTTAAGCTGATGTCGCTGAACTTCCTTTTCCCCAAATACAAAGAAATCATTAAGAGATTTCAGCTATATACTTAGCAAAAGCAGATTTCAAAAATCAATACRCACAGTAGACCCCTGGCCAAGAAACTGCACGTAAACCTCGAGTTTCCTCTCATTCATGCCTCAATAAATTCAACTATTGAGCCCATGAACAGCAGTAACCCTGGCCATCCAAGGCTTCCTTTTGAGATGAGATTTTCTCTGTTGAAAGCATGAGCAATATTTTCTTACGCTTCATCCTGTAGCTTGATCACCGTCAGTCTCTCACCTGCTTTTCAGGCAACTGACCAGGAAGCATTTTATTTCTGATAAAATTCCATGTCATTGTTCCCATCAACTTGAGTACAATAAAGATGGTGTTACCACTATTTTTAAAGTATTTTACAGTAATGCTGGTTTTATAATATACCATGTCCAATGTCTCATTTAGTAACAGGAGAACAATAGTTTTTACTTATTTCAGAACTTTGGGATCCTCAGAATATTAGTTAAATATCTCTAATTTTCATTCCTTCTACATAGTAATTTTAGGAAGTATAGTGACATAAGTGATTATGAAGGCAAAATTTCCTCAGGTACGCAGTCTAAGAGAAAAAGCTCACCCTAAGAATACATCCTCACTTTTTAGCATTTCCCTGCGTTAATGCGATTCCTCATATAACCACTTATTACGGACCGGACTCAAAGACCACTGAAGTCAATAGGCACACTCCATGGCTTCCCCCATCTATGCAAACTGTGACTGAACATTCAAATAGCTTGTAACAGAACACAAAAAGTGCCTTGTACAAAAGGATTAGCAGTAGAATGCAAACAAAAAAAATTGAAAAGCAGGTTATTGTATGTTGCATTGTTGACTAAAACCCAAATGCTTTCTCTGAAGGAAATATTAAAAAAAAAAAAAAGAAAAGAAAAAAGGAAAAAAGACATTTTCCCTGATAATTATGATAATAAACTCAAACTATTATTTCAAAGGTTTTGCAAAGGATARCAGCTGTTTGTCATAAATAAAATTAAAATGAAAGTATCTGTAACTATAAAAGGTGTCAAATATTTAAATTTTAAGTACCTAATTTAGTCYTTTTTTGGTCCTTTTTTGCTGTATGCATCAGTATGTTTTCTACGGATACATGCAAAAAACAGCATCTGCAGTAGCAAACAAGGGACACCAGTAAAAGCTCTATTATACAGTGCCTCCACATTTATCTTACTGGGAACGTGGCAGAGCCGAGACGACTTGTATTAGCACATTACCATCAGGTGAAGCGTYCCTCTCTGAAAAAATGAGGTGGGGAACTGCCACTCCTACCTCAGACCACTGGAAGAAACTACCAATATTGGGAGTTTTTTGTAACCGGGCAGGTGAAATGAAGCAGCCCCCAACTCACTGCCAAGGGCAGAAGTAACACAAGGCGTGTGCACACTTTTCAGCCAGATGCTCGACACAGAGGGTGTTCTCCCAGGGGCGCGCACCGCACAAAATACCTCCCTTTTTCCTCGGAAATCCCAATTACGGGGCTTACAGGCAGCTAGGTGGAAGTTCAAAGTAACCTGGTCTGTGTATCCTAGCRCATCCCACAGTCAAGTCGAGGTTCAAAAGACTACAGAGGTGGTTCAAAGGTCATTTCTATCTGAAAATGCTCTTCCACTCGTCACTGTTTAGTGACTTGGGGCCACTTTGTGACCTTACTAATGTAAGTGTACAGCGAGGAGAGGTTAYTGGTGCTAATGCAGGAAGAATATGCCCTGTACAACTACAGAATTTCATAATAATGTGTTTTACAGTGTGGTCCAAACCTGATTACTTGTAGAAAGGAGAATAAAAAATGAAAGCAGATGCTCATAAAAAAATACAATATAAACGAGAAATACAAACTACTTTAAACATTTCATTGAATTAAGGAATGGAAGATGGAGTTGTTCAGTTTTTACTTCTATAATTATTTAATTAGGGGAGACACAAATACAGATATATTTTCCAAAAACATGAAAATGAGGAGAAAGAGTCTGTGACTAGCTTGATATATATTTACAAGGATGCAGACATTTGCAAAAATGTTCATCACTGTCCACATATTTTTACTCTTCTGGAATATTGCTTTCCACGCTTCCAAATTTTTTTGAAGTGATTGTTAAAAATAAAGCTTAAAAAAAAAATGTAGTTATTCTTCTATTTCATTACTAAATAAACTTGGTAAAATTTATGAGAAAATGCAAATAACCCCAACCCTCAAAACTAAAATAACACTAGTAACAATAAAAAAGTCTTTTTATTATTCATACTATAATAAATATGCACTTTCTCAATAAAGTACAAAGAGCTACCATCTTTTTTGAAAAAAATAAAACTGAACCCCAACTGATGAGGAACTGTCAAGGATAAGGATTTAAACCTGGCTTTGAACTCTGTGCATCCTCACCAAGACTCATCAGTCAATCATATTTCTTGGCGTGAGAAGAAGGAAGGAATCTTCTTGAATTTTCAGATTGAATGTTAAAATTTCAACACTGGAGGCAAGGAAAAAAAAAAAAACAGAGCAGAAAAAGAAAAGTAAGTGAACTCAAAAAAAAAAAACCCCAACCCCTCTGCACTGGAAAATCATGTACATTTGAGTGGAAGTTACTAAGATACAGTGAACACAAGATCATCACGCAATTTAAAGCTGAAGCTGGTTCCTAAACGTGTACCTGTGAAATGAACACTTGATTCCTTTCAATCTTTTTCATACACCTTTAATTGTGACATAACCTGATCTTTGATAGAAGATTTTCAGTAAATTTACTTGATTTCTGCCCTCTGCCTGCTGTGCAGCATGACAAATGCAGTAAAATTCAAATACAATTGCATCTATTGAAAGAAATGGTTTCCATTAACCTTCCTTTTGTCTTATTGCACTATCTTCTTTTTTTTTAAGGGAAGAAGAGCTGTCCACATGTTTGTGTGCATCTATGTGGATGTATGTGTATAAAGTCTTAGAAATGTATAAATGAACAAATGAATTTTTCTTACAAGTTTTATATAAATACATACACATGTATGCATAAAATGCATGTATATTTACATATCTAGATACACTTTTATATAAGTGTACAATACACGTTTTTACCTCTGTGTGTTCACGTATCTGTACATATATATACACACACACACATATATATCTATATGTCCCTCTGAGCTCCTTGCCTCACCATGAACTACAGTGATTCTTTCAGTAAAAGTTTCAAAGTTCCTGTCCATTTATTTCTGGATAAAAGAAGCAGTTTGAGCTCCTGACCACTATTCTCTAACAAATAATTCTTTGTGGCTGTAATTAAGATGGCTCTGAAAGACTGCTGGGATGTCTTAGTGGTCTAGAGAGCACTCCCCCTCCCCTGAAACAAAATCCTTTATCACATTTTTGAATTAATTATAAAAGTTAAAAATTAAATCTTTCTTGTGTCCCCCATAATAATCCTCCCAGATCAGTTTTTGTCCATATTAATGGAGAACACATCCCTAGTAAGATTTAATTTCAAACTTTTATAATTATGGTTAAAATTAAATCTTACTGTGGCTGTATTACACATTAACATGAATGAAAGCCAGCCTAGGAGGATTATCAATGGTACTCCAGCACGATTTATTTTTAACTTTTGCAATTAATTAAAATCTTTGGATAAAGATCTTGTTTTGGGGTGGGGGAGTCCCTATTAAGATGAAGCCCACAAAGTGTTTCCATTCTTGTGCAGGGTATCGGAGCTGGGAAGGAAAATGCTGGGAGCTCAGAGATCATCCAATAAATCRCTCTTCCCTGATGGAGCAATGCTTAGGTCTGAGCTCCCTCTGCTCTGRAGAAAGTGGTAATAACACCCCAAAACAGCAGTTTCTAAAAACRCTCAGCAATACTCTGCACAGGCATGGATATAACCTCGCACCATCTTGTAATACCACGAGGTGCACACAGTGGTTCTGTATTAGCAATTCCTAGATTTTCCTCCCTTTGGGAGTCTCTAGATTATCTAGCCTGACCTCCCAGATAAGTCAGGTCACGGACTTTTCCATGTGAATCCCCGTTGCGGAGGTCATTATTCTTTTTTATTTCCCTGTGCGAGTGGAAACTGTTGAGTGCAGTCCCTTGTCGAGCACACCTTTCCAGAGGGTGCCATGGTAAGGACCCCAAACGATAATGACGGTATTGTTTCCTTTGGGACCAAACCGTGAACCTCTGCTTGGAAGAATAAGACTCACTGCATGCCTTGCAAGGGAGAGTTGCTGCCTTAGGGTGAGGCGTGTTAATGGCTGGATAGCACACAGGTTAAATCTCAGAAATACATACACAGATGACTTTCAGCTGTGGGTATCATACCATTTAGGTTATCCTTTCTTCTTTCTCAGAAAAAAATATTTCTAAGGGTAAAATGACTTTGCCTTGACTGTTTTTAATTTTTTTTTTTCCCCAAGCAGAAATGATAGCACTTAGCAATAGCAACGAGCAGCACAAGGTATCCCTTGCACTCAGCTTGCTGCACCGGCAGCACTCTGCCAGCTAAAAAAAAATGGGTGAAGCTCCCAGGGAGCTTTATTGTCAGAAATGCTGAGTCCCCGCAGGGCTCAGGGTGGTCTCGCCACCGTGCCCTGGAAGCTTCACAACACCCTGCTCTGCCTCGGATAAACTGCAGCACCCGCGTGAGCTGCTGGCCATGGGCCGATCGGGAACTCGGGGGTTTCTTAGAATCATAAGGCTGGAAAAGACCCTTAAGATCATCGAGTCCAACCGTAAACCTAACACTGCCAAGTTCACYGCTGAACCGTGTCCTTAAGTGCCATGTCTTCCGGCATCAGCTGAGGATGAGTAGGATTTAAAATAAAAATCACAATAATATTGTGTTCCTCAGATGTTTCTTCGCTCAATGGCTTTATTCTTTCATCATCAAACWTATCCTACACTACTGAAAAGTTACATTAAGTCATAACTTACTCAAGTTCCCTCTGACAAGCCAACACAGGGTTTACAATAAGCGGTCTGCAGCACCTGGCTTTTATAAAATAGTTTTTGTTTACAATCAGTTATGCTTATATGCATTGTTTCTACAATTACATGCATGCTTTTGCAAATGGACAAAGCYTCCTTGAAAGTTACTTTTTTCAATTACCAGCTTTCAGATAAGATAGTTGTAAGATGACCTTTATGTACCCAGGTAGCTGAAAGTGCATCAGCCTCCRCTCCACCCCCAGACCCAATAAGGATGCACCCAAAGCACAGATGATAAAGGGTTTCCTGAAGATGCGAGTGTCTTAGAGAAAAATCAGCAGAAAGAGAAGGGAAGCTGAGAAAAGACTAGGCACAACGAGAGAAACAGTTGTAGCCAGACCCTGAATTAAATCTATGAAAGGGATCACACTTGGCTGGAAACAAAAATGCTGTCTCGTACACGATTCCTTCGGCAATCAGGAAATGGGAACTTGCCCATTCTTTGTAAATATGAAAGTATTTATATAGCATCAAAAGTATCTGATTCCACTATCATGTTTTTCTTTTAAGACAAATCACAGAGCTCAAAAACTTTGGCTAACCTCATTCTTTCTCTGTGATTTCCTTTAAGTTACACAAGGAGAGGATCTCGGTTGAGGACATTTGGGGGCTGCAATTTTGTGTTTCCCAGACAGTATCACCTGAAAAATAAAAATTTTATGAGAACCCTGTAAGACAGGGTCTGTTTTTAACATGGGGAGGGGAGCCAGGAGGAGCAGAGAAAACACAACTTGGCATATCCACCTTGGAAAACCCAACAACATTGCAATCMAAACATCAATGGCTTTTGTACAGTGAGAGGTTGAAGCATCCTCACTAACCTCTGTGTTCTCAAGGAAATAATTTTACTTCCTTTCTGTGAGRAAGTTAATTATCTGTATGCATTCACTCATTAATCAACTAAAGTTCCTTTAGAAGAAAAGGTGGAAACATCTCATTTTCAGTAATTGTTAAGCGCAGTATTATTGAATGTTCAAGTGAAGGGAARCTTATTCATAATACCAATAAATCCATAAATATAAGAATATACATATTCATATAGAGATTTTTTTCTTTTTTCTTTTCCTTCTCCAAATGAAAGAGCATCCATATTTGATATTTCCAAGTAGGAATATTGTACTTAGTCCTTCAGTAACAGTTCTGATCAGTTCTGACACAACAAGGAATAAGCAGTTCTAAAAAGAAGGAATAAAAGTCACTTCATGAAAGTTTAGACTACTGAATGAGATATATTAAATGAGGTTTCCTTAAACAATCTTCTCCTGATTTGCCGATACCTCTCGGCATTATCCGGAGATGGGTGTTCAGGCCCTGTGCTAGTTCCCCTCCCCTGTTAGCCCAGGTATAATGGTCTCCCCATGTCGTGCCAATAGTCTTCATTATCCACTATATTACATTGGAAGCAGTTATCTACATCTAAGCGAAGTAAGTATAATGTCAAACATGAAAATGAAACAGCAAACAATTCACTTGTAGCTTTTCTTTCCCTCCCTTGCATATTGCCCTGTATACTCTTAAATAACTGAAACCCATAATTATTTACTTTGGGGAGTCCTGTAAGCCATGTCATCATGAGTGCCGATGAATTTTCTGGGAATGATTTGAAATGTTTCCAGTTAAACTCTAGACTTAACATCTCAAGAAGAAAAAATAATGTTTCTACCACATATTTTATTAAGCCCTTTAGGTCCTTTTACAAGAGAGGAAATACCAATTAACGTATAATTTAGCAGAACAAAATATTATCCCATTTCAACCAGTACCCACTTCCTTGAAGTTTATTCAAGCATTAATAACCATTTAATGCAATTTAACTACACTGAGGTATCCGTTACATTAATATCATATATCCATCAGGAAATTAGAGTTTTGTCTCTATGAATTTTGTATTACAAGAAAGTCTTTATAATTTTATTCTGCACTTTATGGTGGCTAATTTAAGTTTTAAAATGGTTCAGATAGCTTCCCAGTCTCTCTCTTCTACAGTGTAATATGACTAACAAATTGTTACTGATGTTAAAAGATCATGAACACATCATTTATTAAACAGGGCTGGAGAGATAAGTTTGAAAGAAGCGTGCATTTCCCATATAATCCCTGTGTTTTTAGGGGCTTACATCCAGCCACGGGAACAAMCTCCGTGGATTGGGATGCGCAGGACCCCCCGGGCTCCACACGAGTGGAAACACACTCAGAAAATACGCTCAGCACCGTGAAGAATTGAATCCCTCAGCTTAAAGAAACTCCCTGCCCACCCTCCAGTAATCTTTAACACGGACATTGGGCTGCAAGTGTCATGAGAGAGAGATTACCCCYATCCTACCTGGTTTGGGCATCACGGATCAGTAATGCCCATGAGAAAAAGCCTACCTGAGGTTTAGTGATAACCCAAAGTAAAACAGCAAGTCGTCCTAAAATCCTCAAATGTGGGACAAGCACATGAAGGTGCAGTTCCTCTGAAGTTTTCTCAGAGGGACAGAGTAGTTTTGGTTATTTCAGCATCAGTTTGTTCATCTTTTTAACTTAAAAGGTGTCTTTTACATTTTGCCTTTGTCAAAATAGCAGAATATATACTTACAGCAGCTGAAAACAACCAGAAATTAATTCTGAGACAATGCAAATTTTCTCTTGATTAAAAAAAATAATAAATCCTGCTATTAAAGATTGGATTGGTTTTTAGTGTTCAATTCCCCACCACAGATTTTCCCTGAAACATTGTCCAAATTATTTAATTTTCCTATCCCAGTTAAAGAGGAATGAGAGCACTGGTTTGCATCTTTTAGGTTTGAGATTTTAAAGTTTTTTGTTGCCAAATCCTTTTCTTAATAAATATTTGCTACGCTGCAAATTTTTATATATCTTTATGTATGTATATATATTTGTGCATARTAAGACAGTCAATAAATCTTCGTTCTGGCTGATATTATTATTTATTAATTATAGAATACCTTTTCTCTTACTTTTACAAACTGCTCCACTCTAACTGCAGCATAACTTCTTTCAGACACACATTTTTTGCTCACCCTATGAGCGCTTTTGCAGGGAAACGATTTGACAAGAGGTGGGTTAGGTGCATCGCAGGGTATTTGCCAGCACTGTCTACATCGGTCTTCCCCTACTGCTACACTCCTGGAGAGCGTCCTGCAAATCAGCTGATTGCAGTTGACTCCTTTGGTAATTACATTTATCACTTCCTTATGCCACTGGAAAAAAAAGTGCACTTTTCGAGCACTGAGGATCAAATTATACAAAGAAAAGAGTTACTCGAGAAGTTCTTTAGGCRTTGGTTTGAGGGTCAGTGCCTCTGGACTAGCTACACAAACGATAGTACAGGTCCAAGCATTAGGCAAGTAACTGAGACATGTGGGAATTGTCACATAAAAAGGGGCTTATTGAGAGCCTGGGATGGAGGGAAGGGAGCAGCACGCTGAGTAGAAGAACCCCGATGACACAGAAATCAGTCTGGAGACTCTCCTCAGCAACAGCAAAGTGGTGCCACCGCTAAGATTTCCAGATAAGTGCAAATTCCCAGAGTGYAGATTATAACCTAGGCTGTTTGAGGGAAAAAGTCTTCTCTATATGGCCTTTAAATAGATAAATGATGCTACAATATATCCTGCCTTTTATGTCTCATCCAGCAAGATAAGTATAAATAAGCTTGCAAACCTCTCAATAGTCACCAAACACGCAACAGCATAACACTGCTCATCTTGTAATTTCGCTGCAGTATTTAGAAATAACATAGACTGGAAAAATACTCCATGGCAGAAGTACTGCTTCTCCTCATCCCTTTTCCCAGCACAAAATGTTTTTCTGTGTCAGAAAATTACAGATTCTGAGAAGATGAATTTTCCTGGGGTGCATTACTCAGTCACCTGCATGCTTAAATGAGATGGTAGACAGTGATAAGAGAGTCTATATTAAATTTCTTCTACTGACAGGATCACTGTAGAATAAAAAATATCTGTCACATTGTTGATATGAATCTCCTCCTTGTTGTGCCTTTTGGCATCCGTGGATAATTAAAGAAGCCCAAAACTGCCTTTTCTGCAAGTTCTTTCAATTCTTTAGTTCTTTTTATTTGTCCAGCAGGCTTTGGTCTTGTTAAACTTTGCCTATTGAAGGGAAGGAAAAATAGGCCCAATATATTTTATCATTCCAGAAGTGTTATTTGGCCAGAGGGAACTGGCAAAATTCTTTGGTGGGAGATTCAGCRGTAGCAGACAGAGCAGTTTCACAATGCAACTGAGTTTAGGACTTAGAGGAAWAAAGATATTATAATTTAAATATTATAAAGGTGCTGGTTTTAATTGTTTGGTGCACATGAAATTTCTTTCTGTGGTACTAGTGACTGACGGGCAGGACACCTTAAGCATTTGTGTGAAAACAGTCCAATGGTACCGTTTACTACAGGAAAGCAGCAGAGGGCACATACAGAAAGCTTGAAGTTGACATTCCCTTTAACTTTATCTGTACTATAAATTATTGTCACAGTCAAAAAATATACCATTGCGATATGCATGGAGGGAGGAAAAATAGCCAAACACAAAAAGAAAATAAGAACTACCAGTATCTTATGTGTTGCAATGATTTGTTCTAGTATAAATTACAAATATTACTGTATTTAAATAAACTTTAGAATTAAATTGTGATTATACCAAAAGTTCCCACCTAAATCCCAGTTAATGATCTTACCAATACAATTGGTTTGGACCATCTCTACTTTATTTTTACCACCCCTAAAACAGAAAAGATATTTACCAAGCCTCAGCCTGTAGCACAAAACAGACACCAGAAATACCATCGATGCAAGAGGAAATAATAATCCTGCGACTGCCGGGATAGCCTACTCAACCTAAAATCCCCCTTTTTCTTTAACGTACTTCAGCAGAATTTTAACCAATTTCTTAGTCTTACGGAGTACACACATGTAGGGTTTGTGATCTTCTTTGTATAATGTTTTTTCACATCTATTCACAAGGGGGAAAAAGAAATAAAAATATCCTAATTCCTCATAAAAAGATTAATAATGTTTAGATACATCATACCACTACACTAAATCACTGTAACAATAAGAAAGTCTTTTTAATGTAACCATTAATTAATGCTTCAACCTACAGGCCACATTTGTTGTATCTGCTGGCATTTAATGCAATGCTATAGGTAAAATATAATTCAATACGTCTTTTGGGGAAAACTAGATACTTTCATATCTTATGCAGTATAACAGAGTATATAGTCAAAGTAATATACTCATGCAGGAACTTAAAGAAAAAGTCTTGCCTGGAAAAAAAAAAAAAATCAATACTCAAAATATTACTGKGCAGAATTACATCATTTGGGATATACAATATATTGCAGTAAAGTGCAGTATCACTAGTTCATTTAAGCATGCTTAAAAATAAAATTAAGTTGTGCTTTTATTTTCTAAATATTCTAATGAGAAAAGTACAGTTCAGAGAGACATTAGTGTTTTATGACAAAAAGATGTAGTTTAAGCATAGTTTAATATGTCACAAACTTTGCAGATTTCAATTCTAATAAAATCCACTCATGAACTTCTTCTAATAAAAGCTCCATATGCAAGAAAAAGCAGTCAGTTTATGCAGTTTGTATTGTTAAAATGCTACACCAATAAAACACAAGGAAAAAAACCCCATACATCAGAGAAGGAAGTTGAAAAATAGAAGTGTTAAATTCTTTCTTGAAGCAATATAAAAAAGGGATTATTGTGCATGCAACTATTTAAAATGTTTTCTTTGTAATATGTTGGTTTTCCTTATCAGATCTGTTGAACGACAAATGACAYGAAGACAGGCTTATGAAATTTCAGTCAAAAGCAATTTTTACCACTAACACAAATTATAAATAATATGTGCCTTTTGTCAACTGCATTCTTCAATAATCTAATTGTATCATGCTAATGAGACCTGGGTTGGAAAATGCACTGAAGTTCCCATGCCCCAGGTCAGAGGAGGCTGAAAACAGCTTGAGATTAAGCACATCTGCTGCACGAGCAGGGCAGCTGCATCACTTGGCCAACCCAAAGAGGACCAGCCATAGAGGCTGGTCACTTGGCCAACCCAAAGAGGACCAGCCATAGAGGCGACCACGCACTTGACCGTTCAGCTGGAGATAAAGCGTCGGCCCGCTGGGAATTCGGCAAGGAGTAAAGCACAGGGCATTCCCCCCCAGCCCCCAAAATCTTGCTTTGCGTTTTCACATCATCATAGCACAATTTATACCACCTTGCGTGTTGCTGAATACATACGTATGTCAATACATACCACGGCCATAGTACTACAGCAGGTGGAGATCGAGGTTATGAGTTATTTTAAGATTGTCCTTTCTATGGCTGTCGGGACACCAGAGACTGTTGAGCACAATGAAACTTCATTTTTGATGGAGACTCCACCTGCACAACTGAAAATATTTTCCTTCTCTAGCCACCAATTCATCTTTCCATTATCTTTCCTCATTCCAGAGAATAACCAGGGATAACTTTTGGAAGAGAGTTATCTTTCTATCTAGAAGACAGACCCCTGCAATACAGCACATATCTAAATCAGGAGAGCTTGTACAGCAATCTTCCAGCACCAAGTGGCAACTRTTGGAAGTGAGGGACAAAACATGCATTCTTCTATTTCATCTGTATATTTATTTATTTTTACCCCAGAGCATTTGCATTTTTTGAGCAAACGAGGCTCTTTCACACCTTTTCATTCCCCATTTACTTATACCTTGGATGGTTTAAAAGCAGCTTTGCATGAGTTAGCTGGATATCAACTGTCCTGCAGCAATCATTTTATGAATGTGATACAATATTTAACAATTTCATATATGTAAAATATAGACTAAATTTCTCCGTAGAAACACCCGCATAATCTTCAGTGACACTAACAGGTTTTACAGCATACAATTGAGAGGATAGAGAAGTGAAAATTCCCATCTATTACAGCAGATGAGAAGCCAGAGAGGAAAGCTACTTTATAACCTTCGATGTTAGTTTTTTAGTTTATCCTGTACATTATGATTTTAATAACATAACTAAAGTATAGAAAATTTACTTAATATACACAGGAAAGATCAATTTTTCTGAGCCATTGCAAAAATTATCTGTTCTCTTGCTGCAGTGTTTGTGTGTCTAATGAACAAAAAATACGCAGTATGGAAACATACATTTTTGTCACAAATTTCATTAATCCATCATTTCAAAAATTTTTATCAGACTTGTTTCAAAGATCTCATTGGACCTACAAAATACAGTCAAACTAAACTTCTAGAAAGAAAAGTCAGAAAAKAAAAAAAMMAAAAAAAMCACAAGAGAGACCTTTTGTTATTGTTGTTGATCTGAAGATTGACCTGAAGATTGAGACTGTTCCTGGGGAGCAGAACATTACACAACTCAAACATTTCAAGATAAGAATGACCTTGGAATGTTCCATTCTGACCTCTGTATAAGCCAGGCCCACAGAAATGCATGCAGAAATTATTTTTTATTATTAAAAAAGAAAAAAACACAATAAAAACTCTTAACCTATGTAATTTACAGCAGTGAGCTTTGATTAGGAGTAGGAAAAAATCCAGACTTGAGTTGGAGAATTCCCATAGTCAGCCTACTCCAGCAACTCAATCCCAGTGGCCAGTTAAGGTTTTTCCAAGGAATCAGATGAAGCAATAAATCCCAAAGCATTTTCCTTAAGTGATTTACACTCCTAGAGATTTGAGATTCAACAAATATTAATCAGTATTCAAGAAAGTTTAATCAGAGGAGTTTCTGAAATGATTTGTTCAAAAAGCCTGGGAGTCTGAATTTGTTTCTTCCACCATCGCTATTGGCAATGCATTTTGTAGTGATGAATCAGCAAAGTGCTGATAAGAAATCAAAGATTCAATMAGTTATTTTATCACTGCAGAGCGCTGTGGGAGAACAAAATGACGTGTTCACATATGCAGTTCTGCTGTAGCTATAACAAGAGTTACAAGTTATGAGTTCCCAAACTTTTCTACAATTGCTTTTATAATCTCTTTCTTTTAATATTCACTTTTTAGGYTATAACTTTAATATTCTCTCTAAACCTATCGAGAAGCAGGAAAATAAAAAGCAAGAAATCCAGGGATTTCACACTAAAAGCTATAACTCTGCAAGTTTTCTGAGAAGTTCTACTGCTATAAAGCAGAAGGCAGAGAAAGCTGAAACTTGAAAATGTTGAAGGGAAAGAGTCCCTTTGTTGAATATATTTAAGAAAAAGCATTGATATGGAACTTCTTAGTGTGCTTTCTAAATTCTTTAATACCACATGGCATGATTCACAGCTTCTGTTTTCCTACCAGAGCTTTTCGAGAACTTTCCTTTCGAGACACTGCCGAAGTTTTCTCAGGCATGTGAATGGGATTTCTCTTTGTTAGATAGTTCTGCTACACATTCTCCTCTTAGAAATAACTATCTATTAAGCATCTTCAGGTACCAAGTAGTTAATATAATTGAGATTTTGGGTATTTGATCCTGGTTTTGATGCAGGAGRAGAATTAATCCCTTAGTCACTCACACTTCATGTGCATTTGTTGAGGACTATGGGATGTGTTTGTGTTTTCTTTCCAAAGAAAAAATACTGTTTCTTGGAAATCCAAGAGTTTTGTTTTCTAGGTTTTTTATTCAAAACCTTTGCTATATTACTCTTCATTTCCTACACGTTCACTTTACATATATAAAAATTTTTTGTAAAGGAGCCAAAAATAAATGGTGCACAGTCATAATCMTCTGTTGTCCAGTAGCTGGAAGTATTTGATGATATTGGCTCAAGACAAGTGTTTTTTTAGTCACCTCATTGAATTTTTGCTCTTCGTGCTATCTCCACAGCACTGCCTCACATTTTTAATTTTATCCATCTGGCTTCTGGTCTCCATCTCAGCATTAGATTACGATGCTCACCTTTGTGGASACTGTTATTGACACATAAAATATTATACTCTGAGAAGTTAAGAAGGCTTTTATGGACCCACCTCCATTTCAAAGCTCTGTATTATCCACAGCCACACGTTCTGGACTATAAGAATACTTTTGAAGCTGCGTCCCAGGTTGGGTAATACCCAAATTAAAATTTTAGGAAGAAAAGGCCAAAGTTTCATAGAAAAAAAAACAAATCAGGCAGATAAACATGTGGTTTAGTTTACTGAGCAGACACAGTTTAAATACTCTGTCCTTAACTGGGGCTACTCATTCCCATCAACATCTCAAAGCCACAATTGGGAATACAATACGAAAATTGAAACAACTTTTCTTTCTTTTTTCCAGAACATGCACACAGTAGAGTGGAAACAGCAATGGTTGCCACACATTTCATCTGGTATTTTCCAAAGAGGAGCCTGTRTGCACACACACTGCCGTACATGGTCTGTGAGGCTGGTGGTTCCAGGAAGAGCCCGATTTACCGTGCATGCCCCGACCGTGCAGGCGCTGGTTGAGCAGCAGGTTGGACGCTTGCTGGAAACACAAGCCTCACGGCACTTGTTCTCTACAGCTGACGTTTCTAGSATTTCCAGATGTCCAGGGGACCATTTGGATCTACTGCTTTTCCCAGGCTGTCAGTTGTCCAGAAATCCTGAACAAATGTATTTAAGTCACTGAATTTCATGCAGACAAAATTTCTAAGGAGGGAGGGGGGGAAAAAAGAGAGAGAGATTTATMTGGAGAATCTTAAACATATGCTAGCCCTGTACTCTTTGTATTTCTGGAAGAGGAAAGAGCAGTAAATGGTAAATGCTTTTGCAAGACAGTGACTGTCAACCCTGTTAAAACCATGAAAATCTATTGTAAACACAGCACTCATCAAGGAGAAAATTAAGTTGAAGAAAGAGAAATGAGGTGGAAAGCAGGAAAAAAAAGAATGAAAAATAAACAATATGAAGTATCAACCTCAACAWGTTATGCTTTTGAGTTGGAAGGAAGATACTGGGGAATTTCCTTAAATAAGATTTTTAAAACAAGACATTACATTTCATTTATGATTTGGCCATAAAGAATAGGAGCGTGGTGAAGTCTGCTGGCAATACAAAAGTTAGTGGGTATCATCCATACACAAAAGAGTAATATTTCCTATCAACGTAYCATGAACCCTTGAGGATCAGATTAATATAAATGTAATTAAATATAGTTATACAAAGTACAAGTTCAAGGTAGGATATTAATCCTAGGCAAAGCAGTAGCGGATAAGGAACATGACTGCTCAGGATAGCAGAAAGGTAAATGAAGAAGAGATCTTAATGCTGGCAGAGATATAAATGGGTATAAACTTGCTGTCAGTGAGTTTAGGCTGGATACCAGAAAACAGTGGTTAAGCACAAGAGGAACATCATTCCTGCATAGCCACTCAGTGCTCCGCACTGTAGTGGAAGGAAAATATTCAACTAGTTTCAAGACAGAGGCTGACAAATTTATGGACAGAATTTTAGGCTGGGGGGGGGGGGGTTCAGTAGCCAAAAATAGAGCCTAAGCTCAGACTGCGTCATCAACCTACCTCAAAAATCTGTGTTAAATTTTAGTGTTTTCTCTAGCATTTTATTATACTATAACAACTAGAAGTTGTTATACTTTCCTAGAAGAGCAGAAAGAAGTTGYGAGGAAGGTTAGGAAACCTTATCAAGGATAAATAGCAAGAGTCTTTTGTGCATAGAGCGATTGGGGAAGAATTTTGAAAACAACTTGAACAYTGCTGGCTGGACATCTTTGCGTGATAAGGACCAGATGGAAAACCCAGAARAAGCTAGATGAATTCACTTGCAAATTGTCATTTAATATTAATTATGCCCAGAAAGCTGCCTCAYATTGACGTTTGTATTACCAAATACTACAACATGAATATATCTACGTAAGAGTTTATAATCAAATCCATGCAAACAATTTAAATATTGCAATGCTGTAAACAGATTAAAGACATGATTTTAGTTAAGTATTTGGGTTTGCAGTAAAACATTTCACCATTATGCCATGTGTGGTTTTTCTGCTTAACTGCAATCTACAAAAACACTGTAATAACACAGCTTTCTGATTAACCAAACAACTAATAACTGAGAAGAYGTAGCGACTAGCTATCATCCTTATGTAAATAAGGAAAGCTTATTTTTGCTCACTAATAGCCGCACATAACAATGAAATGCTTTTAATAAGTTTTAAGAGGATAAGACCAAGAAATCAATTTGGTGAATGCCCTTTTCAATGACCGCACACTATGTCTACGGCTGTAGCATGACATGTTTGCATTGTTATTTGGCTGTAAACAAAATGAAAAGATCTGTCATTGAAATTTAAACAGAGAGACTGGTTACATAAACTGAAACATTCTCAGCCCCAGTACAGTACAATCAACAGTCTGAAGAGACTGTACGGCTAAACAAAGTTTGGGGATGTTTTTGGATAGGGGAGAAAGATTAATAACCAGAAAATAACTCTTGGCTCCCATTACAAACTCTTAGGAATATTATTTAAAATTTGTGTAAATCCAAAGATTGATGTTCAAGCTTATGAAATAACCATTTTTCCACAGTGTTGAAATACACACCCACGTGGAAACAAATCTTTTTGCTAGCCAATTTTAACAGAATATACTGCTTTTACCAAAAAAAGCAAATTAAATAAATCTGACCTATCTGTTCTCCTAGATAATTGTAACTGCGGTCAGGGAACAACAAATCTTCTATAAATGGTCATCTTTCCAAATTACACTGGCTTCAGAACGTGCCTGATTAATTGCACAAACACTGCATGCCTACAAATGCAATTTGTCTGCGGGGACCAACAGAGGATGCCCGAGATATTCCCAGTAGTCACATGGGAGAGGATTTTTCTCTCTCTCTCTCTCTCTCTCTCTCTCTCTCTCTCTCTCTGTGTTTGTTGCAGGTAAACGATGTTATCCTTCATCACAAGACCTTGCATATCCCTCTAGTCCCAAACCTTGCCCTAAATGGAAATATCAGGACAACTGGGATGAGAAGGAGTGAGCTGGGAGAGGTCTTCTTCTAGGAGAAACCCCCTCTCTAGCAGCATCTCCTGCTGTCGGCAGGACWGCGGGAGGTGAGCGCTCCCAGGGCTCGGGCCAGATTTCGGCAGCTGACTTAAATCCCTGTGCCTGGCGTCGAGGGAGGGCAGGCGCCGGGTCGCCAGGCTTCTCTCAGCAGGAACCAGCACGGAGCTCGCTCRAATCGGAGGCTGGTTTCTAGATCAGACGGACACACAGACAGACCGCTCCGTGCACTGCAATCTATGTTGCTATCACCAAATGCAAAACCCTTGCAATAATTCACTAGTATAACTYGAGTATATTGTAGTAAACTGAGCTCTAGAAATGGGAATGATGAATCACGGGCTAATCAACTCTTCTGTGGTATCTATCTTCTTTACTGGAATGTAGTAGAACTTCATAAATTCAGGTTAAATTTTAGGAGTGGCATATTGTTTCTAAATGGTCTTTGTTATGTGTGATTAAAAAATAATGCCCATAACTCCCTCAAACATATGTCAGACGTCAGTGATACCTAGCAACTCTGAAAATAGTATTTCTGACTGAGAGCAGCAAAAGGCTTAAATGGTTCTTTCCACCAAGGAGTTAGAGTGAAGCACAAAGAGTAATCAGAGAGGCTGTAGAAGCCCATCTAACTGCACTCTTCCTTCACCTTCAGGAGTAGCAGCTATCCTATTATAAATGCCAGGAGAAAAAGATCTCGGAGGCAGAGCTGATAAGTAAGGAGCTCAGCACAGACAAACTGGCTGCATGACTTCCTGCAAAGCAACCAACACCTTCCCWCCATAAATCCTGTAATCGGGAATAGGCATATCATGTACAACATAGAGCATGRTTTTAAGTCTGGAAAGAGTCAAAGTGCTTGCCCTTAGAGGTATAAGATATATTTGAGCTGCACAGACTAGAGGTGCTGGCTGCTGCCTCGCGTGCTCCCGAGCTCACACGGGGACGCATCGACGGCTCCCACCCTCCCGGTCTAGCCGTGATTTTGCTCTGTTTCTCAGGCAAAGACAAAATGGGATCCATATTCCTTTCTGTTTTGGCAAAGCCTTAGCAGCCCGTTGTGYTTAGCAAAGCCATTGGAAATTTAGAACCAGGTCCCGTTTCATTCCAGTTGTATATGCCCAAACGAAAGCCGAGTTTTTGATAAATGGTCCGGTTTATGGCACATCTCTAGTTTCTCCTCTTTTCTCCATAATTCTACATCACAGTTCAATTTGATTAATACTGAAAAACATTTCAGGGTATATACATCTACCCACCCAGTCAACCGTATCAGAGGACGAAAAAAGAAAACACATGTTAGTAACACAAARAGATACATAGCTTAGAAACAGCAGTAAATGTAAGGTAGCAAAAGGAATTTTAGGGGTTTTTTTTTCTGCCTCCAAGAGGGGTGAAGATTTTCTTCACAACAAGAATAAGAAGGAGCAAGATAACATAACCCTTATATTTTAGAATAAAGCAAGTTTTTTTACATTATAATTAAAGGACTTTTTAAGATATTAAAATCACTGTATTAGTCACCTGGCGTATATGGAAAAATGGAAGCTATCCTGAAAGCTAAGACAGTTGTAGCACAAAGTTARAGTTAACAAAAAGTTGCTGTTTTGCAGAATTTAAAACATTACATATGCACATTGCCCAGATTGACAACGTGAGCTGGAATGGTGCCAAAAGAGCAGCTATGATTTATTAGGTCTGTAGCACTTAATCTAAGAAATAAAAAGGACTTACGTGACAGATGAGCATAAATGAACTATCAGGTCAGACATTCATTTCTTAAAAAGTAAAAGAAAAAAAGCACTGAAGCAAGATATTATATAGGTTTAATATGCATTAGTGTATTATATCTTTCTTCGTATACTTTTAAAATTTCTGAGTTTTAACCAACTACAACATGATTTTATTTTTCTTTAAACCACACTACTTTAGATAAATATTTACCAAATCCCATCACGTCATACTGCCCTTCCCTGCTAATATCATCATGGATCAGAAAACATTTACAAAGAATTAGGACAGAGGCTGAAACCCTGACCCTCCTGAAGTCAATGACCAAATTCACATTCTCAGCAGAGATGTGGAGTTTCATGCTAAACCTTCTCCTCTTCTACGGTGTAAAGCAGTGAAGGGAGAGGGACCATTTATATCATCCTGGTAGAGATCAGAATCTGCCCACAGGGCCAACCAGTCTTTATAGCTAAGTGTGCTCTGACTCAACACCAGTAATAAAACCGTAATTGAGTTCCTACACGCGCCAATACTATGTTCTACCACAGTTTTCTTCTCAAAGGATTGGCAATAGATCCACGATGTACTTACTTCTGTAAGTCTAGGGAGATTTTAGTGGGAACACGATTTTATTCTCTTTGTGACTCTCTGGCAAAGCCATAAGCTGCTATGTTTTGAGCTATAGTCATCTAAAACAGAATAACTTTTTTTCCCCCTCCTATCTAACGTATTGATAAATAATTTTCAGCACATAAATCTCCCTCTTATCACAAAAACTTGATCAGAAAGCAAGAAAAGGTACAATAAATAGCCAACAGCATGCTAACCTGTGTGGTTTGATACAGCTGAACAAGCTGTGAAAAGGAATATTGTTCCTTTAATAGAACGACTGAAATGGTGCTCAAAACAGATTGGGCTGACAATTTTTGCAACCTTGGTGTCTCCTCCAAGATTTACAATGGCACAGCTCCCCTTTTTAGCAAATTAAACCTTGTGTCAAGCCTTAAAATTAAATCCAAACTTCTTTTCTTCTCTGTACAGAAGGAACAAATTGGCACCACATGCCGGTAGTCAAGGAGTGCTGATGGGAAACAGAGTGAAGTGAGCGCCCTCCAACCTGGAAGGCGTCACTAGTCAAAATCAACTGGGATAAACAGTCAATTCCACTTAAAGTTTGACATATAAAGGCTTGTAAGATAGAAACATTCAAATATAAGAATTCTTCTGTACCACACAAACCTGTCTCAGTGCCAGCACTTAAACTTTCTGTGCTGTGCAAGCACTTTGTGGAAATCTGCCTTTAGTACAGTTTGATGTTATAAGATCCTGTGTTGCCAAAGCCTGTTTAGTTTGTTCCAGAGGGAAAAAAAAAAAAAGGAAAAAAAAGAAAAAAGAAAAAAGGAAATTCAACAGAGACCCAGAGTGTATGAACGGCAATGACTTGATATCATATTGCCTACTGTTACCGATATATTTTTTTTCATTATTCGGATTCACTTTTATAACATTTTAAAGCTTACTCGAACAGATATACTAGATAAAACAAAAGGGTATTTCTAAGGATGGACATATGAACTACTTTTCATGGACAGAAATGTAAGCATAGCTTTTACAAGACTACACAAAGGCCAGATTTCACTCCAGTTCAGGAAGRTACCCCATGTAATGATTTTGATGATTACTGAAGCAGGTCCCATGTCTAATCCATCCTGAAATCCACTTTACCTACTGTTTGCATGCAAAAGCAACCCTACTTTTCCCAGRTCTAGAACCAAATTCAGGCCAGGCACTTCGATAGGACTCTCAAATGTTTAGGAAAGGTTTTGCTTTTACTTGTGGTCAGAAGCTGCTGCAGGAAAGGGCTCCTTTTACAATATAACAAAAAAGTTGAATAAACCTAATTTTAAAAGTCCCTTTATCCTTTTATATTAACTGTGTAGATATGAGAGATTGATTGAGAAGTGACCTGATTCCCCGTTTCAAGCTTTCCATTGGTCTTCCCTTACTGCTTCTAACCAAATGCTTACTCAAAAAATATCAGCAATGGGGGGGAAGGGGGGGGGGGGGGGGGGGGAGGGAAGTTCTTTTCTCCTGGTTTAGCACAGCAAAAGAAAGCATTCTCTCCAGTTTAACCTCAGTTTTAAGCATATGCATAAGATTTTACAGGATGAGGAGCTAGTTTCACAATTAAAGCACACTACAGAGGTATTTGCAGAGCACACAGCAGAATCACAACCCAGCACCACCAAGGCAGATATACTTAACAGCAGAGAGATATTGCAATAAAGGCAACAAAGACTCCAGATCAAAACCTTTGCTATATTCTCTCCAGCTCCCATTAGTTTTGAGTGGGTTAATATGAAATATTTGTCATAATCTGTAGTAGGAACTTATGTTGCCTTTCTAGAAAAGTTCCATAGTCGCCATGCTAGTGTGAGACCAGATTAGGATGGCAATTGGATACCAAGACAGGCTTTTCCTTCCCTCATCCCAACAACTCCATCAGGGATGGAAATAGCCCCACACACATCTGGCACGTCATCTGTGCATGCTCTAATGTATATGAATAAGGGCTACTAGTGGCTAGAAATAGTCCCAGAATTTCAGAGTAGGAGCAATGAAGCTGGATTGCTAGAGATGGTTAAAGTGTACTGGAACAGGGAGTACAAACTCAAATTTTTTGAGTATGTACGCATACATACACGTACATTTAAAAAATCTGAGACTTTTATTGATTTACTTTAACTGGTTCTAACATGTACATAGGTTTTAAGTTTTCARGTGTGTTTTTCACATTGACATCCGAGTACTATCCTGAAAGGATAGTTCCAGTGTTTGAAAAGAGCAAGCATTGAAGACTCTCAACATTCCTAACACCAAGCCACTGGAAAGCCAAAGTGAAGACAGTTGTAAAACAGCATTATTCCAAATTATCTATTTCAAAGCAGAAAGTATATTTGCAKAGATTTTTGATATGTTGCTAAAGGTGGGCTGTTTTTTAGTGTTAAAAAAAACAACAACAACAAAAAAAAAAATCACACAACTTTACTGTAATTTTGTTAAAATGTGAAGTTTTCCAGACTAGAAAAGCACAAAACCGCAGAGTCACAATTACGCTGTAGTGCTGCACRTTAACTGGAAGAAGTGATCTGCCAACTGGAAGGCAAGAGGAAAGCCTGACACCCCCAGCACTGGACCATGCTCTCAGGTGAGGACCAGGTTATCAGAGTCTCTGCTGAGACAGTAAATCTCTGCTCACCATTCAACCTGTGGAAGTGTCCAACTTCCCAACAACCACCTTATAAACTTATTTTTCACTGGTATTTCATTGGGATATTTTCATTACACCGGGGTAATTTCAGATGGCAAAATTTTAAACAAGGATAAATTAAAAAGTGCAGCCATGCTGAAGGTTTTTTTTTTTTTAAACAACTTAGCAGGAACTTTTATTTCATATAGCATTTCTCAGCTAAAGTTGCATTTATGTTTTGCAGTTCACCTCTATGTTTAAATAATAATCATGGTTGTGACATACAGTGACAAAAGCCAGAAAATTCAAAATTAGGAGAGACATACTCTGTCCATTGTTTGAATGTGCTCAGCTGGTTTTGCTTTACTAATACCACCAAGACAGAAATTTTCATTTCCCAAAAACACAAACTTCTGGCAAGGGGTTACAAAGTGAAATAAATCTTATTCTTGGAAGAGATTTTTGTTTGACACCTGAATCATTTCTGCTGGTTTCTCTCCTTTTTTCCTTCTTCAAATGGAGTCTTAGAACTCTGAGCCAAAATACAGAGTCTTAGAGCTATCACAACAAAAGCTCAGCATCCAATTTCTCCTTCCAAATACACTCTCCTCCTAAAACGTATCAACAAAGCCATAGCCTTATTAGCCTGCACAGAACTGAGAAGAGGCTTGCCACAGCAAGGAAATCTCCTCAAACATGTTGATATGCAGTTGCTTTCTGAGTGGGTGTGGAAGCAAAGGTGTCAAAACATACTTTTAGAGCTTATTATTTTTGATTTAGAAATTTTAAGATAGATGCACTTCATTTTCATTTATAATAGACTGGCAARTGCTAAATGCATCTGACATCAGCATTAATAATATGCATTAAAATGGTGAATAATGAGTTTATTCTACTGTGTGCCATTTTTTCCACCTGTTTTCCCTCAGATATTACCCCTTTTTTTCTCCCCTTCTGGATACAAGTGAGAAATCCCCTTTTTATATGTTTATATATACAGATTATGCATCTTCTGTTTTCTTTTATGTTGAGCAAATACGAGAAGGCCTTATTATCAATAGAGTGGTTTCATATTGTTATTCTAATACATTGAGTTTTTAAGCAAATGGTTTTTTCTCCTTTTGATATAAAAGAGCTCCAATTCTTTTTACTTGCAACCCCAGAATATTCACAAGATTTTTCCAATCTCTTCATGAAGTCCCAATCCTGTATTTACTGGAACTGACTGGAAATTTGCCATGGACTTCCGTGTATGCAGGTTTACAGTTTTGGTTTAGTGGACTAATTCCAGTATAATACTATTGTATCTGTTGGGTTATATCCCATAGGAATTTGGCCCACAGCTTCACTAATTAGTAGATGCTATGATAGGACACTGAATCCGCCAAAGCTTTGAAGTGGATCTGCTGAARCCATCACCTACAGCGAGATCCCTAAAGACCAAAAGTCTTTTAAACACAAGAAAGCCAGGCTTTATTTGAATAAAATTAGAAATTTAACTTTCAAATAGAGAAAGCTCAAAGTGGCTAGGGAAGGCAGGGCTGAAGTAGAAAGGTTTCTGCACAGCTATCTGTCCGTGTCCTTGCTTGTGGGCTTTATTTTATCTGACTCAAGTCACTTGCAGAAAATTTTGCCCAATTTCCTCTCATCCCTACAACAATCCTTGCAGCCTGCTTTGGGACCTGGCTGGTGCTTTCTACTCCTAGCTGCTATCTGTGAGCCTCATGGCATAAGTGGAAGGCTCCTCCRTTTGCACCCGTGTCCCACCACCCCGGGCAGTCCTGCTCAACTCTCCAGCCAGGCAGCCCTGAGGGACAGGAGCTGTCCCTCCTGCATCCAGGGACATGGCCACCTCCACCACACTGCTTCGTTGACAACTCCATTGGGTCCTCAGGTCAGCTAACATCCCCTCCACTTTTAAAACACGCCTCCACTCTGTTCTCTCTTCCTGCCTCCACAGCTCTTAGGGCATAGGTTTTCATTAATAAGCTTTTCTGTTTTCTTTCTCATTCCTTTTCCTCCCAAAATTGTCCTCCTCATCCCATTGCAAGGTCAGAGGGAGCTCTGCAGGCCTCCAGCACCTCGTGCTGGTAGRAGATGGATATTTGTTTCTCAAATCTATAGAAATCACTTCATCTCTGCAGTCCRCTGAAACCATTCTTCCCCAAATGATTGCTTTTCAGTCAGAACCAGAACTTTAGAGTCATTTTCATGTGTTACCTAGTCACTTTGAGAGTCCATGCCAGTGTCTCTTTCYGAAAGCCTTATTACCCCCCCATTCCAGTTTAATGTAGACAATATTAGCATCACACTGTACAAGCATCGTTTGAGCTTCAYCTCTTGCTTCAAACCAAGCTATCCTTAAGTCTTGCACAGTCTTCCTCGAAATCTTATCTAAATCGCAGCATTCCTGAAGAGGTGTAACTTCCCAGGCAGTCACCATTTTATAGCTCTGCACCAGGAACATTATTTCCTCTTTGTGTTTCAGAATGTGGTTGCAAAGCTCCATCAGCAGCRACTGCCTGGACTACACCAGCCACTTTTCCCTTCCTCACCTCTTCTCCTGCTGTCACCAGGGGCATTTGCAAGGACTATAACAATCCCTCATTTCTAATTCACTATCAAACCCCTAAATTTCGCCTCTAGTCCACAACTAAGTCCAACTTCCACCACCTATTTGCTACAGTCTCAAAGCCTTGGGAATTTTTTTTCCTCCCTTACTGCCCCACAMTCCTCAGATGTTCTTGCAAATGTGTTATTAATAGCCAGACCATCTAGTGGGAAAACAACAAGACAGCTGGCTAGTCTTTGATTGTAGGGTTGTTGGGGTTGGTTTGTTTSTTTTACTACTTCTTCTAGCCTACAGGGATGTCCTTTTACCTTTGTTACATTATTAGTTTTAACTGTATTATTTATTTTTGTTGCTTTTTATTAGGTAATTGTTAAAAATCCATTAAACTATCGTAACTGAATAATTTCAGATTATTTCTTTCCCCTTCTTTACATCCAAGAATCAAGAATTAACTAACAGTTTAATTAAAACAGATAAACTGAGAGACATGTTAGTTCCCCAGAGAGGATTACATACACATCTGATATTTTCAGAATAACAACTGGGGGGGGGGGGGAAATTATGAGATTTTAATTATATGCAATGCCATAGTTATCATTTTTCCTCTTCAATAGACAAAGTCATCTGTCTTTCCACCAAGATCACCGGCCTATCCACCCAAGGAGGGCAGCGAGGTTCTACAGTGGAAGCAGGATGAAGTTTTTTCAGAGACGACTTTAGGTATATGTGGGTTGGCTTAAGGGAGAGGTTCCCCACACTTATACATTACAAATGTCACACTCACACCTGAATACAGAATTACACCTCAAAAGCTCTGGGACCACTGGCCAAGTAAGGTACTAATCACTTGCCACGTGCATCTACTTCTAGGTATGGTCTACCAGTAATGGAAAATTCATATTTTCCAGACTGGGGGTGCTTGCAAAGCTCACATTTCACACCAAGCAGTCTGTTGTCAACGGACATAGAGCTCCAACTCTTTGCTCAGCGTTTCAGACACTATTGCTATGCCCAGCGTGGCTATAGCACGTTATGGCTATTACTGATATCTACCATGGTCAATGCTGTCAGAAGCTCCATGTAATGCGTGTACTATGAACGACTGTTATACCGACATATGCATAGTGACCTAAGCATCGAAATGGTAAATAGCTGGCAACAGTGCACCGAGGAGAAATGCAAAGCATACAGTACCAAATGCCAACGTTGTTGGTGATGTTTTGTGCAGAGGAGATGCTGGTGTCTTTGACTCCTTGGTGTAGGACCCACAGCCCCGTGGGAGGGCAGATCCCGGTGTGCTCGCGGAAAGCATCATTTTTGAGCACAGGGGCATCATGCAGCAGCATGGCACACACTGCGGGGGGGGGGAAGTTATTCCAAACCCGCCGATCACACGTGGTCCATTTTCAGCATCAGCCCACAAGCTCAAAAGCTTCATACCTTCCTCCTAGAAACAGCTCAGCATGGTGAAAAGCAGCTCCACACCGTCTCCAGCTACTTCCCCAAAGCCATTAGCATAGGTATCAGCCACAGGATTAAGATCGACATTATATCCTCTATACTAGTCAAGCCTGTGCTTGCTCAACTCAAGTTGTTTTGGTCTCCAGTGGTGCTAAGATTTGAGGACAAAGGGAAACATTCATTTTTTTTTTTTAGCTGACATTACTGTGTAAGCCAGAAGATGTTGGACCCACCACAACCACTTCAGGTTGCAAGGTTGCTTTCAGGGACTCTTTACTGCAGACACCAATGACATGCTTGCCTTGAAAGTCCACCAGACTTTAAAGCTCCAGTGACACATCGGTCTCAGTCTGCTCCCTACACACCAGACAGCATTTATCTCAAACTCAAAGCTTTGGCCCCTGAGAATGTGTCAGATCCTTGACAGCTCCCCCTCATCAACCCAGCATAATGTAAAGGCTGAAAGCACACTCACACTAAGTACAGCCAAAGGTGTAAAACTATGTGCTAAATAACCTTTAGTATATTTTAATTAAAAAAATTAAGACCCCAACATAATAGAATGCACATTTGGAAATAAGAACAAAATTTCCTTTAGTCCATTTTTAAGAGATTGCGTAATAATTTCAGTCGTTTTCCAATATTAATACTATATCAAGGTAAGGCAGAAAAAGCTGAAATCAATGCTGAAAGCAAGTCCTTACTTAAAATTCCTCAAAATTTTAAACTGCAGATGAAGTAACTGTTAAAAATAACCTCAGAAGTCTTCATCCATTCTTAACTATTTGCTAAATTAAAACGGATTACAGTGGATATACATTTTTCTTCACTACAAATGGCATAATATAGAATGCAGCTGAGAAATTAAGGAGTCAAGATGTTCAAAACAGAAATGCATGTGTTAAACGACAAGTTGAACTTTCACTTAAAGATTAAAAGTGGTGACAAACACATTTTTATGTTTACTTTCTCCACAGTAATTGTAAAGAAGCTACTGGGTCATAATCAGAGCCCTTGATCTTTAAAAAAAACCCTTTAATATTTCACTCTGATAGAAAACATTCCATTATTTCCATAAGAAGAACATGACATTATTTCTGTGTGTATTTTCTGATGAATTCAGCATATATTTGAAGCAAAGAAGGTGCACTACCAAAAATAAAATTAAAAAAAACACCAAAAAACCCGCCATAAAACAGTAAGACCTTACAATTTTTAGACTAGCTTCCATTTCTGCACCTAAAATAACTACCACCTCTGCCAGTCAGTATTTTGGTCGTGCCTTTTTTTTTTCTTCTTCTTTTTAAATCAGTAATTAATTTACAATGCAAAGTTACAGAAGCACAAAATAAAGATGCAAAAACTGTAGTCCAGTTAAGAAGTCACTTTCTTTAAAATATCAGTACAAAGCACAGTAACAGGTATACTTCTTTCTTATTAGTCAATTTAGTAACCAGGCAGGAGAAAGTGTTAACTTGAACTTGTTGAAAATGAGCGTGTATTCTGAAAACCAAAATCCAAATATCTAACAAAAATATTGTCAGATTGCTTGTCCATTAAAAAATTAATTGGAATCAAATTTTGATACAATTATGTACAGAATAAGAACTTCTGCATATTTGGCAGGCAGCCCACTTCTGTATGCAATGCATAAAAACTGTAAGAATGGATTCTATACTAACTACGGGGTGCTTACTTTCCTTCAACGATAATTGTCTTAATGCCTGTTTTAATCAGTATTAACTACTAGCAATAACATGCTTTTAATTATGTTTTAAACGAGTCCTTTATTGGGCTGTTTTGGGAAGCAAATTAGTCAAAAGGAGCTGTTAATCAAAAACGTGTTACTGGCACAAAATAAATGTTCATTTAAGGAGCCATTTGAAATAAACCTGGCTCATTGACTCTGACAACCTACAAGGACACTGGGRCCTCCTGAGGATAACTCCTTCAGTACTCTCCTAGATACGCCTTGCTGCTCAGAAGTTATAAGTAGAAACATTAAGCAGTTTAGGTCATTCATCAGCTAACTTTTACTACTGTACTCAAGAAAATGAGCCTCCTAGGAACTTCACAGCAGATCTATTCCTTCATTAGCTAAGTAATATTGAGAGAGATGTTCCTGTCATTATGAATGGAGAAATCTATTGCAGTGAATTTTACTAGTGTCCCCTTTGTCTATGAACTGTCTTTGTAGATTCCAAGGTATTTAGGCTGAAAAACTAGCATAATTATCTTTGAACATTATTCGTATGTGTTCATTTCCTTCTGCTGAGTGATATCCATGCCCAAAAATTCAACCACGCAAGATTATATATTCCGCCTAATACACAGGCGCACAACTTGGCACTCAGTACGAGTACATAATATCACCCTCACAGCACAACTTTAAATAGAAATTTCATTAAATCTGTTCCATCGCCAGGTTTGAAAACTTAATTTTGCTGTAGCCGTTTAATTTGAAGCACTTCAGCTTTAAACAAACTGAGGATCRCTTGAGTTAGAGCAATAGCTAAGAGTCTGGGTTTAAAGTCCACAGATATTGGTTGATCCTGTGACTTTCAAATCTTAAACTAATCTTGTTTCATGACAAAGAAGAAAAATAATACTTCAAAAATGGAGTGATTTGATTTTACTCACATGGCATGTCACAGTTAACTCCTTCAAAGTCCTTAACCTTTATTTCCAACACATACATCGTAACAAAATGGGTACCCTAAGAAGGTCACTGAGATACCATTCCCCCCACCCTGCCCACTATGACACAAAGCATGCTGAAGCAATATAAAATGAGTTATTGTAATAAYAAAATTGGGTTTTCCTTTATCAAGAGCCCCTTCAGGATAGTATTGAGTAAGCTCTTATTGGGGAGGCAGGTGGTTAATTAAGCATCAGTTCACAGTATGTCCTTAAGAGACTGAGCCTAGGGGTAGGAATGAACTTGCAAGAGAAGTTATCACTGGATTAACACCACCACAAAAAGAAAAAAAAAAAAAAAAANGGTGCCGAAAATTATACACACTGAAAACACAGGACATGCTGTATATTCATGTTTTGTTTTCCAAAGACCGCTATCACTCAGAAAATCCACTTGCAACAGTCATGTCCAACACTATCGCAGAAACAATGAAAATACCAGTATTCAGACTCCCATCTTCAAAAGGCAACTGGAGATAGCAGCAAGTCAGGTCTCTGGGGTATCCTTGACACACATTTTAAATGGCCTTCTAATAAGAGTTTACAAGCATAAAACAACACCCTTCCTTCCAGCCCAGACATACCTAGAAAATCCCTACACTTTCATGCTTATTCAAAACAGAAACTCTAGTCGTGACTATGTCAGCCTGCGGACAACACCAGCACTTCATCAGCACATCAGCCTGGGCAAGTAGCAGGAGGTGGCAAGGAGAGGAAGAGGTGCAAAGACCTGGTGGGCAGCAAATTACTCGGGGATGAAGCTGCCTTCTCCTCCCATTTATTTTCTTCAAAGAAARCACTGCCAAACCCCACCTGGCAAGTATATCCATGCCATAAACTGCAAACAACGCGACAAACCCAACCTGCAGATAGACCTATGGGACTTCCAAAGCACTAGGAAAAAGAATTTGGCAAGTCCTGCCCCATGACTGCACTTTAAGACTCAGTGTCCTGGGTTGGGGCGATAGGGAAAGGCGAGTTTCTTGTATCTGACCGAGCGCAATTGCTTCTTCATTAGCAGCATACCATGTCATGTTTGAAATAGTTTTATGGTCTAATAAACACGTCTTGATTTTATTGACTTGTCTTTAATTCTTTCAGCATGTATCTAAGGGAACAAAATGTCCTTTAAACACTTAAAATTACAGCTTTAATCCACTTAAAGAAAAAATAAAATAAAAATTTTACTAAGGGACAATCCAGTAAAACACCTTAAGACAATTACTCTTAATGAAACACAAAGATTACAAATAGCTACTGACTACTTCTATTACAAAAGCCATTATAAATTCTCTGTCTCATGGAGAAACTTTCCCCCCTTTTTGAAGATTTTAACCAGACCATAATTGCAAACCTGATTTTTATTTTATTGCATTCAAAGCTGATTGCACTTTTTGATGGACTTCATAATGTTCCAAAAATAGCATAAATGCTTTCTAAGATGTGGGTTTAAGAAAGTTATTGGGACTGGCAACTTATTTTTCAAATTATCATTCATGGATCTATTTTCAACACCCTCTTTCTCAGTCCATTAAGTGTATTTCTGCAGCCTTCATCCGCAAGCCACAGTAAAAGGTTGTGTCTGACCCTGCTCCAGAGTAGCAATACTCTCCTGCTTCCAGTTAGCAGTGTAACCACAAACGTGGTTTTTATTTCTTCTTTAAGTTTCTGGAAATGCAGAAATGTGGTCTTTTCAATATACTGTAATTGCTGCCTTTTTTTTTTTTTTTTTCCTCCTTTCTTCATCACACAGTTATTCCAGTCAATACTGCATGTATTTTGGTGTGTTTTGGCTTTAGCATTTCTTGATGCAAACTGTCCTTTGGGGATCCAGTTCCCAAATTTTTATTCTTATATTAAAAATAATGGGGTGTAAGAAGATAACTCTCTTGGACCTGGTTAAAACCCGCAGAAATTTATGCTTTAAGTAATCAGTTCATTCAAATTCAGCACAGGCCTGTAACTACAAAGATGTCACCTTAAACTAACAAAATCTAAGCTAAGTTATTAATTCATTTTCTTGGCCYCCACAACAGAAAACATATGATTCCAACTGGGTTTTGCTAGAAACTTGACAGAGGCTGATGGACTTAAAAAAAAAAAAAATAAACTGTTGAAGTCAGCAGAAGATTCAGGTGTTTTACCAGTCAGCCCAACACTTGAAAGCCTCCATCATGAACACGTAAAAGCAAAGACCATGCAGTGACGTGAAAGCCAGCCCTGTCCTTCGATCACCTTCTTTTAGCACTAAGTTCGCTAGTAAACCTCTAAAGTGCAAAAGAAAGATAATGCTCAAATACAAGTAACTAGGACAGGTGGTACAGAAAAATGATGCAGAAAAACCCCAGTACAATATATAAGATTTTAATCTCTTATTTATGATTCTTCCATAAAGTTTATTATATGTCATTATATACATCTCAAACTATCTCGTCACAAAATGACATTTACAATGTAACCATAGCAAAATAATTTTGCACAGAACCATTTGCAAAATATCACATCAAAGGTAATGTAGGAGTACAACATAATTGTAGCAATTTCACCGTATTAATACTATACTGCTTATACTTTGGGCCCCCAAGCAAAATAACTTTACACACAGAATAGGTAGGCAAAAATACTTATCTCCGTTTATATCATTTTATCTCAGTTAGATCTTCATCAAACAGAGTGTGAAATATATAAAGTATACTCGCTGTGACTGGTAGGTCCCACTATTTCTTCCAGTGAAATCTAGAGATTTTTGTTACAGAATTACATAAGTGGTCCAAATCCTGCTTTACATCTAAAAATCAACTCGTCTGTAAAAAACTCTAAAAAGAAATACCTCTGAAAACACAATGGGGGAAAAATTATTACTGAAGTGTCTATTATTCCTATTCCATACTAACAAATCTTTCAACTCCCTAAGAGAGCCTGAAATCAGCCCTGAAAATAATTTATTTAATGACAGAATGAAAAGGAGAGTAAGGGGAAGATAAAAATAGCTTAGGACCAAATTTGCACTAAACATAACATGAAAGTTTTCTTCTAGACTTGCAGAGCTTTCTAAGTTGGTCTGTTGCAGGGACATTCATCTAACCAAATATGAGGCCCTATGGGAACTCTGAGGAGATTAAAAAGAAATAATGAAGGCATAATTGTGGGTTAGCTGGGAATAGTTCTTTCTCCTCCTCAGCATATGGAGAAGTGTGTCAGTCAGATGGTGCACACTGGAAGGTATAATACCTAGGGGGTTTGAGCGGCTGATGCTTCTTTATCTCTTCGTTTTGCTTTCAAATTTCTTTTTTCATCTGTTATTTTAAGAGATACCAGGGCTCGAGGTATTCTCTACGGTTTTGTCTCGCCTTTTTTTTTTTTTTTCTCAGGGTGGGAAATTGAAGATCCACATTCATTTATACATTGAAAATTATTTCATATCCTATCCTTACAGGTGAAACATACCTGCTCAGACAAATGGATCAGGAATTATAAAGTTGCATATCTATTACAGGTTTTAAAAGGAATTTAAAAAAAAAAAAGGCAAAAACAGTGCAGACAAGCACTTTTGATAGTATTCTTTTATCTTTTTACATCTATTAGATCTTCCTTATGGCCTTTGCTGGACAYAAATTGTTTCTATTTCATTTAAACTCCAACTTTCAAATCTATTATTTTCCATCTGACAAGCAAAACAGCTACATCGGAGAATGTGGACAGAGAGATTAAACTGGCAATGTTTTTAATGCCATCTTGATTGAACCTCAGAATTCATGCAAGCAGCACTGGTAGCAGTTYGTCTTCAAATGAGCTCCGATTACAATATTGAATGTATGCACCTTTCCCTGCCTGGTTATAGGTGTGTTTCAGGTRAAAATTATAAGAACCAGACTATTAATACAAAGGTGCATATTAGAGTTCTGCCTGCCCRTAGCACGGTAAGCTCAGACCAACTAAAAACACCGTCCTGAAAACTAAGCATCARTGCCTACATATTATCTTCTCCGTTATCAGCAGAGTGAAACACTCGTGCCTGTATAATCTTCAGCTAATCTAAAAGACAAGCTTAAGTCCCATTGCAAATGCGGAAACTTTAAAACAGTGACACATCTTAAGGCAAAGTGGTTTGGAGCTAGCTTGTGTCCCCTTCTGTTCTTCTCCTCACTCCTCTGGAGTAGGCTGCTGCTTCTGCTGTTATGAGACAGAAAACTACTACACCTCCTCATGTCAACCAGCATTTCATCCTGCCCATGCTGCTGTAATCCAGCAACTCCTCAACTCCTTATGACTATGCCCCAGGGATAATAATCTGTATTTTGGAACCAGTATTTTGGAACCAKTTTTTAGCTATCTCACTGTACAATGGCACACTCAGTCAAAATTACCTGCTCATTTTACCTACATAGTGCCTTGAGGACGTGACTGTTATTAACAAATACAAAAGGTAAGACTGGAGCCAACTCACTAAATTTTCTAGATTTAAAAAGAACAAGCAAACAAAAAAACAACCAACCAAAACATAACATTAACTACCAAGCCGCAGTCCATTTCCTCCTCCTGCTCAATGAGCATCTCTTTAGCTACAGCAGAACAGCCTTGTCAGGAAAAAAGAAAAAAGAAAAAAAACAACACCCATAACAGCAAACAAACAAAAAGCCCCCTCAACCCGGAGTATGTAATGAGCAAGTGTTTTCTTGACATTTGAGAAAGMGAGGGTAGGGTCTGCCTCAAATCAGGCAAAATGCAATGTTAAAACAGGTCACTACCTCCAGGTTGACTTCTCTAAACCCCAGGCATAGAAAAAAAAAACCCAACAATTCAGTAGCATATACTACCTGGTTKCCACTTAGGTAACGGCTGAGAAAGAAAGATCACTTGGAAAAAATCAGACAACGTAAAGGAAGACTTCTAGATTGAGCATATTTGTGAGACTTTTGAACTAATGCTCTGGTATGAGTATGCAAGCATTTTTGTAATGCCTGTAGGATTAAACTCAGGTACTTGTATGGATTAAGGTAGTAGATGGGGCGTGGATTCAGAGGTATTCTCTGATTACTTCATTGGCAGATACTTAATGGCTCCTTTTGTAGACACAACCGCGAAATGAGGCTACAGACCATATTGCGTTCTACCCAGTTTGGAAGAAACGGGTTTTAATCTTGCCTAGGGCTGGTGGGCTTGTGTTTGACCCTACTTTCATGTTGAATGGGCATTTAGCCTGAATCATAACCCGGTCCTTCATTTGTAGAGCTTCCAAAAATATATTTGAGCCCACTTATGAAAATTAAGCAGAGCAACAAAATTATTAATAATTGCTAGAAAAAAAGGCAGGAACTAGTGGAGATTAAAAGAAGATGATGTATTAGACTGGAAAGAGCTAGTCTCCAGAAATTATCCTCATTTTTTTTTAAGTTGAAATGGGTAAAAGTATTTTACAAAAGTTGTTTTTAATGAGACATTTTCTCTACATCATATCAGGACAGAACTGTGAACTTTTTTTAATGGAATTACTTGACAAACTGATCAGTGCCATATCACTGCCTCCAGACACAGTTCTTTTAATGATGTCCAAACTACTTAACTATTAAAATGAAATTGTGAGCCAGCACAGTAGGAAGTAGATTGAGCAAGCTGAAGATCAAAGAAGATACCATCACAGTGGCCTCTGTGTGCTCACTGTAGGTTTGCTCTATCTGAAGGGTAAAGTAGTAGAGAATTGAATTATATTGGGTTGGTTCTACACCAGGGCACTGAAAGCAAYATAAAAGAAGGGTCAAATAAAACAGTACAAGCCTACCTACCCTGGGCAAAATTAAAACCTGTTCTATAATGCCATGAGCCATTTTATCACTTCATGCAAAKAGTGCCGGTGTGCCTGTGAACACAAACCTCAGCAACTTATTTATTGTATTGTTTTGTACATGTACGCTATACACACACTTTACACACAGGCTGGGTGTGAAATTTGGGTACATGCTGTACAGCAGACTTGATACCTGTAGTCCTACCAGTCTGCCTTCTTTGTGCACCAATAATACTACCCGAGAGATATGTTGAGTTTGGGTTTCTTTTAAAATGAATCTACAGAAGAAAATCATGGCACACAGCAATGTTTCTTCTCTGCCTTCGTATCTCGAATCACAATAAATTCTGGGTACAACCTGTTTTCTGGGGACCGCCAATTGTTTATTGAGTTGCTGAGAGCGCAACACGCCTGTGCAGGCTCTGTGACTATCCCCACCCAAAGACTAGCACATCTGTTGGACACATGCCATCTAAAGTATTGTACCCGTAAACTAGGCTGCAAATTTTCCTCTCCTAAAAAGAACAGAACAGTTGGGTCTTACAGCCCTCAATGAAGTGGTTGTATTTGAAATCTCAATTGTTGTGCTTGTGTAAAGCATTAAGAGAAAATAGTGTCTTCCTGTGGTATTTCTGMTGATTGTCTCATTTTATCTTCTGTGTGAGCTACGCGTTGGCTCACTGCTGGAGCTGATGTATAGGGAAGAGCARTGCTGACCAACTCCACTCCGCTTCGGGATTGCACTGGTCCTGCACCCAGCTGGCTCAGGTATGGATGAAAAAGTAATTTTTTTTCTGGATTTTCCTTTAGGCAACCATACCATCAGCGTCCGAGCACCCACACTTGAAGAGCTTAACTTAGCTGGTACTGGCGATAAGATTAAATCATATGAAATGCACAGCATATCTACACAGCCTTGGTTTTGAGAAAGTGTAAAATGCAATCCAATGGATAACAACACAAGAAAACAGCAAACGTTCATTAACATACAAAGAACTAGATTTAAGTATTTTGTATTTGCACATCCTAAAACACCACCAAAAGCATTGTTATTTTTTGCTGTAKGTTTTGGCTGTTTTACTTACTTTGAACTTGCATGATTTGGGATAATTTTCAGCTGCTTTTAGACTCTTTTTAACAATCCCAGGCAAAGCAGTGACCAGACTGCAGGAGAAGCTGTCAAAGTTGCAAGACAAAACTAGTTTATTATTTACCTTTGCATTTTATTCCACGATTGTCCCTTCTACAGAAGCGGTCCGTAATACATACACACTGTACAGATATGCAAGCACAAAGAGCTTGTGCTGCAATTTTAAAATTTATTTAAATGAAATGTAAATAAATTTTAAATATTAGGAAGAAGTTACAGGTGCTCAGGGAGAAGTTATTTGTATTTTATGGGATTCATTTTCTGCACAGTATGTGTAGGGAATTAGCTACAAAACTTTCCATTATTACCCAGGGAAGTTGCCTGTAATTCTCCTTGTGTTGTTAGGAAGATTTACCTCTCTGTGTTGTTTTAATATTTAAAATATCAGAGTTTGAGTTTGGGCAGGGGAAGAGGTATGGCAGCGGAGTCTCGGGCTGTTTTGGATGAGGTGCACTAGGGCGTTTGTAGGCTGCATCCAGCGCAGGTGTGCCGGGGTCAGTCCATCCCTGCCAGGCTGTCACCTTGCAGAAGCTGAGCCCAGRCAGGTCCAACAGAGGCACGAAGGGAAGAGGATGGAGCTGTACTATTGCAATCACATTGCATGGTAAAGAGGGACCAGAAGCCCAACCAGCCCCAACAGGAGCAGAGCATGGTCCCTGCCTGCTGCTCCGATCCATCAGCCTCCAGCTCAAACACAACAGCCCATACCTCCATGAACAAGAACCCATTGCCATCTCAACAACCTTCTTGTCCCATGTCCCAAAAGACTTAGCTCTCTCTCTTCCTTAAAAGTGTCTATAGTGAAAAACAGAACCAATCAAAACAAAAGTTACTGAACACGAAGGGCTAGATACATAGCCTTGTATGCTATGTATCTAGCGTACAAAGGTTTGTGAGCCTAYGTAGTGAAATGTGAAATCAAATTTGCAAGCACATGCGAAGAGCAGATTCGGTAAACTAGCCATCGTGCCATAGACAGCTCAGCCAAAACCGCAGGGGTTAAGAGCACCGTGTGCGCTTCTCATCAACTCCGCATCTGTATCGCGGGCACATAGTGACACCTGTAACCTCAGAAACACAGCACCAAACCCCTGCTTACAAATCCTCGAAGCAGGCAATATCAAAATAAGCGTGAGYTGGGCCTAAAGTAGCAGAGACTCGTTAATAGGACCTGGATGGTTTATCCACCACATCCTGGAAGCATTGCATTCCTGCTTATAGGCTTCTCTTTGCCTACCAGTTACAGCACCTAAGCTCACCTGTGCAGGAATCAGAGGTTGATCTATCCCAGGAACACACCCTGCACCAGGAATGCAATGCAACAAACAGACGCTGCACAAGCTCGAGAAGTGTTCTTTAAGATCCTTCACACATTTTGTTTCAGCCTAGATACACTTCTGCTATGAGTATTTTTGCTGAATTCCATGGAAAATTCTCATTCTGAATTTATTCTCACTTATAATGAGATTGAAACAATCCTCTGTTTGACACTATCCCTCCATTAAAATTCAAATCACTGCTACAGGAAGGACTCATCACAAGATGAGACAAAAAAGTATAAAGTACAGTCAGTAAAGAGAAACTATTAATATGGTAACTATTAGTTTTCCCTAAAAGAAGAAAACAGGAAAATGGCCCCAGAAATAGAAGTGTCACAGGACAAAACCTGCCCATGAGCTCTTTCCTTGTGTGCCCTTCTCAAAGTTTTTTGCTTGGGACTTTTTTTTATTCCTCATTTAATTTTGGCATGTAGCCTTTCACAAACTGAGGAGAACAACTCCTTTTATGGCCCTGATGAGTTTGCAGTGAATCACTTGGTTAGATCTCAAGCAACAACTCTGATCTAAGATAATACAAACTTGTGTGTCAAGGAACCTTTGGATCTTCGGTGATGGAACAGAGCCCTGAGGCACACACAATATTACTAAAGCTTTCTGTTTTCATCCACTTCATAATTACAAACGGAGATTTTTAACATACATTTTTGTGGAAGTTAAAAAAACCCCACACTTCTTTCTTTCCACAAGTTTTGCAGACTTTAAGTCACATCATGAATTAAAATTGTTTCATTAACAAAGACTAATTGAATAGCAAGACCAAGTGGACTGTGTTCTAAGTTTCAGTATCACAATAAGAAATCAGGGAGCAGACTCGGGTATGATCCTCTAAAGAAGAAAAGTCAGCAACTTTGAACTGGGAGAACTGGAAAAGCATGACTGAACAGTTATATGCTAAACCTAATCAAAACACTTAAGGAATACTAATGAAATTTGATTCGCTCATATATTTTTCTACTTTCATGCTATTATACACTTCCYACTTTATCAGAAGATGTGAAACAAAGAATAGTACCTGCATGCAGAGGGAAGGTAGTCCAACATAACCAAACAAAGTTTCACCAGGAAGACTTAACTTACAAAAATATTTAATGTTTATAAAGCCATTTAATGAAATCCATACAAAACTGGTAAATGGAGCAAARGGTGCAGAAGATGAAAACTGCTGGAACCTAAGTAGTCATCTTTTWWWAAAAAAAAAAAAAAGGTMAGTTWTAATGTGGCAAAATAAAAAGTGCTCAATACTATTTCTATGTTTTCTATGGAAAAAGCAAAATGAGAAAGCAATACCATAAGTAAATGGTAGAATTAGAACATAGACATAACTAGAAGACAGCTAATGTGTTAAAATAAAATAAATGAAAAAATCCCACACACCTGTAAAAGCAAATATAGAGTATACGTGTCAGCCTGACCTATAYCTGGGACAAAGTAATGTAATGGCTAATACAGGACATAATTTAATAAAGAATTAAGTGTAGTACAATTAATGGGTTTTTGGAAAAATAATTGTATCACAGGAACCTGATCTTTTTAATGAGATTATGAATTCGGGTGATAAAGGTAATACTGCATTTATGTAACACACTTCAGTGAAGCATCTGACTTCCTTACACACGACATTTTGATTAAGAAACCACAGTAAAGAACAACCAACMCCCCACACATTAAATGGATTAAAAATTGGCTACGCCTCAAAACGCAGCTGTGAATGGGGTATCCTAGCTAAGCCGTTTTAGAGAAGCCCTGCAAGARTGAGGTCTTGACTCTAAAATATCAACCAAATATAGGAAGAAAAGGTATAACTATGATTTCATCAAATCTGAAAGTGATGATATTGGAGAAAGAGAAATAATGATTAGGAATTTTGACTAATACAGAGGTTTCTGGATTTTTCTGGGAAACAGAAACAGATAGTTTTCAGGACAAGTAGTGCTGGGGATAAAAAGACCCCCAGATGTGTCAAGCCCGAGCAGAGCACAGGGTAACACCGACGTTGCGGTAAGTACGCATACAGCAACTGCTCAGACACTGCACAGGCAGTTCTGGTGTCAGCTCCTCACAAGCAATCAGGAGAAACCGGAGAGTTTTAGACAAGACTCCTGAGAATGGTCAAGTGACTAAATAAAAAAAGTTTCATAGTTGCAGRTTGTATTTACAATCAGTAAATACCTTCTATGGGGGGAAAAAAACCAACCAACCAACAAAAAAACTAGAAACTGTGGTCACTTCATATCAGTCAAGCAGGATACACCACCACSCAACAACTAGTACCCCAAACTAGATTAAGACTAAAAAGATGGTGATTTTTTAAAAAAATATTTCATTAATTAAACTTTTGGTGCAGGTTACTGCTAGTGGACTTCCTAGAATCAAAAATAGTAACATCACAGTTTCATATCTTTCTAAAAAAATATATGCTACAAGTAAAACCTGGTTCTTAGATTTGACACAGAAATTAATTCAGGCAATAGCCTGACAGATAMCACCCTAAGAGATGATGAATTCCTCTCCTGATTATAGAGGTAGTCTGGTTAGATAACTAGACCAAATGCTTTTTCAGGTGGCTGAAGTTACATGAACTGAATCTCATCCTAAATTATTATTTATATTCTCAAAAGTGTGTGGCAAAACTAAGACATGCAACTCCTAAATCTTAACTTTAAAACAAAAAAGGTCTCCATCTTTTTATTCACCGAGATCTTTATACATCATGGCACATGATGACTCCTTTCCTATATTAATGCAGTAACTGGTGTACAGCTCTGCCTATAACAAATTCTTTTTGATCCACCTTCAGGCCAACAGACACTTCTGAACACGTCATCTACTGAGCCACCAACACAGCTCCAGAACCTCTGCCAGGAATTTGCACAGTTTCTAAGCCAATAATTTCCAAAGTACGTAGGTGCCATTACAACCGCATCCGGCAGCATCAACACCCCCCGTCTCCTGTTTTCCCCATCGTGTCTTGTCTTCTGTGGATATGGGGAAAATGCAAAAATGAAAAGTTTTCATTGCCTTCGATCTGCCAGGGAATCAYTGATATTATTTTTCTCTACAATTTAATGTTCTTTTGTTTGAACTACATTTTCTCACTTAATGTCACCTTAGTTCCTATAATTTTAATTATCAGCCTTGACAGYACATTAAATGAAGGTGCTGTAGTAYCTGTGCTGCTTCCAGGGCAGGCTCTTTCCCAAATGATAAACCTCCTAATATCCRTTTCCTTAAGCTTAAGGTGATACCATTGGACAACAAGGCACAGAGTGTTTTCCCTTTCCTCATCTCCTATGGCTTTTTGGGGGATATCTGCCCTGAAGCAGATTCTTATTTTCAGCAACACAATAGCATTTAAATAAGGTTAAAAATCTGTCCTGACCTCTGTCTTTGCCCTGCTCCCCACTTCCACAGTTATTTCACACACCTGATTGCCTGCTTATAAYACATCTTGGCTGAACCACTAACAGGAAAAAGGGATTGAACAAACCTCAACCTCAGGGACAGGAAGGAGGATTTAAAATCTTGCAACTGGTCAGGAACTYAAAATACAGAGAGCAGACTTCCAGTCTGAAATATATTCTCCCGCAGTAATTTGTTTTATTAACATTGCGCCATCTTGTTGCCATTCCCTGTTGCAGCCTAATCACTACAAACATTAGTACACCAAAAATGATAGTGTAGATAGACATGTGCAGATGTGTACTCAAGRCCAGGTTCCCTTCTTGACTAGAATTGGATTTCACCCTCTATAAATCCAGCAATTCCCGATTCAGGAATATTTCCACACTCCTGTGAAGATGTACAGAGCTAAGGAAAAATAGATAATAATGTCATATGCACACTAAGCCTTATTTTAAAAAAAAAAAAAAAAGTTGTAATCTTACTTTTCCCATCATTTTTGATTCAGCATTTTTAATTGTTATGGCAATATAAGAAGAAAAAAGAAAAATAATACTGTAGTGGATTTAGATTGGCTTTTCATTTGTCTTTTGGTATTTGTATGTACAAATGAACAGTGGCATTTGTCTGGTTTAAATTAATTGTGGTGGCTCAGTCACATAATCTTTTCTGTAGTGCAAGATGGAGAAACAAGAAGGACATAAAAGCTGAGATTAAAGCAGAAAAAAAGGTTGTTTTCCACTCCCTAACCTACTCCCTATGACTTCTCCTACTTTTCTACTGTGTTTACGATTCATGCAGATCATGGGCTTTTTGATAAGATGTTCAGTTTGGTAACTTGCAGAGTATTAAAAATATTATCACAGCTCAAGATATCTCAATAGGCATTAACACAATGTAAATAAAACATTTATTACACTGATAATAAGATTTCAACTACTATTAGAAGTTTGGTAATTTGCCAATGGTAAAAAGTACCCCTACCCACACTCAGGAGATACTTCAAGTCTACATGCTGAAAGTGAACTGAAACTTTCCTGAACTGAAAAGAACCCAAACCTTACGCCTTTCAAATTTTACTTATCACAACATGCTGGCTGGAGTTATGGCACAAGCTGTATTTTTATTTTAACCTCCCTTAGCATAAGCACCTTCACAACGTGTCCTCACCTAGATCTAGCTGGAGGATACATCCAATATTTCTTCCTCACCAAAACACATAGAACATCTCTCCTAAGTCTTTCATTGTATTTATTAACAGTTCAAATCAAAGCCCAAAGATAAAATTTGCTAAAATGCTTAATGTCATAAAAACTGAACCATGGTTTTAATCCAGACTATACCAGGTTAAAAGAGATCTTATATTATGTTCCAAATTTTCTCATACTCATTTGAGAAATAAATTCTTTTACAGGACTACACATCTTGAATTTGTCTTTACTACAATGGTTTCTAACTTCACAGATGTCTTCCAAGAGTGAAAGAAGACTTTTGTCTTGAATTATTCAAATAACCTTAAAAAAACTTTTGCGTGAAGATCACTATGTAAAGATCAAGTGAGAAACATTTTCCTGGTGAGCATTCCCAAAAGATCCTCCATTTATATAAAAAAAAAATCCTTYTCAAATAAAACAGAGTTCTCAAGAAATAAAGTATACAATAAAATTAATGAGAGCAATCCTTTCTCTCTCACAGTCAAACCCCTCTTTTCCTTTAGATTGAGTAAGCCCAACTTTGCCACATTTATCCAAAGCCACCCCTTAGCACAYGACTTACCAAGGACACCAAAACATTTGCTTTGCGACCCTCCCTGCAGAGAAAAGCCATCTGTGGGTCGTGGTGGGCAGGTCTGGAAACCGGCAAGGACACCGCGCACCCAGAGAAGTGAGTTTTGCAGAAGGGCTGCCTGAGCCTGGATTTTCAATTACTGAAAACACCTGAAGGAATGATGTTAATGAGCTATATTAAATAAAGCAARGAGTAGCTAAAGGCTCCTTTGCCTTGTGAAACATTTCCATCCCTCTTTTAGRGAGAAAAACATGGAAAAACTTTTTCCTACCTATACATCAGCTGCAATTTAAGTCCCCACAATTTCCTGCGTGGCTGAAATACCTTAATCAGCTTCACCTAACAGCATTTTACKCCATCCCCAGCAGCTGAGGCAAAGCATAACAACCTGGGAAAAGCCACATGCCCTTCCTAAACTTCAGGGCAGGAGCTTAGTGCTCTCCCTCCCTGACAAGTGCTGCATGTGATACCGCTCAACATCTTCTGATGTCTTACAGTCCAGCTCCCCAAAGGCAGGGCTTAATCCTACAGCCTCTCTGCACGGCACACAATCACACTGCGTGTGGTCAGATTTTATTGTTTCAAGGATAAAGATTGTTCAAGCACTATACTTAAATTATTCATCCACAGGTATTATTTATTTATCAGCTTTTGAGTTATCTTGCTTTGCTGAAGTACCTGGTTTTTATTGCTCACAGAAAAAAAAAAAAAACAACCAACATGCCATTTTATTTGTTTTAATTGAGATTTTTGTGACTCTTGCAAGCAGCTGATTGCGTAKCACTAATACCCCATCATGTGTATTGCCAAGTGTTTAACTGTAAGTGTCATTTCTGCATGCAGGTATTGAAAGGAAAGCACATGCTGCCAGGTCCTGCACTTGACTCTCAGAGTTCTGAATTTCTGGGGGGCAATGGGGTGCTCTGGGAGCCCCTTCCCAGGGCCACAGTCCATATTCAGTGCCGTATAGGGGGGTTATTGCCTCTGATGGGTGTGATATTTGGGCATGTGAGGGATACATCTCACCTAAACTGCTACCAGAGTAACAATAGTTAAAAACCTTCAGTTTGAAACAGCTCCTTGATCTGGAAGCGTAACATAGCGTAAGCAGCCTGAGCTCCTTGCATGTTACGCTATAAGGGAAATACTGGAGATCTTTTATAGCTTATGGCTATAATATTTTCCTCTAGGCACAGCCAACCAGCAGAAGCTGTGCTAAAAGAGCAGGAAAGTTCTGTTTGTCAGTGCACAAAGCTGGGAATGACAAAACTTCACAGGTTTTTTGAGCCTCACCCTCTGGAATAAAAGTGTATTTTTGGACTACAGTATTTTATTACATTTTTTCTATTCCACGATTACATACTACTTCCGATATTTAATATCTCAGAGAAACAGAATAAAAYGTTGACTCCCCAGCTGCGAATGGAAATATTTCTGACCACAACTGCCATCTTCTACATCACTGTTCTTCCATATGAATAAATAATGTGAAAAGGGCAATCATATTTATTCATGTTAGATGGGGAAGCACAAAGGATAATTCCAAAATTTCTTCAAAGCACAGAAATTTTGAGGTTTTCATTATGAACATATCTAGGCCTGCAGCGTTAAAACTGAGACTTCCTTATTTATGGAGGTAATACGTAAGGTATGATACCTTCCTGCAAAGAAGACCCCGATACCCCAACATATATTTAAGAGGAGAATTAAACTACAATAGAGAGATGATCCTACTTCCCAATTTTGCGAAGACGCCACACTGACAAAATCCCCACTTACTACGGTGGTTTTTGCACCATATGACTGCRCGCTAACATTTCCAGCATCAAAAAAAAGATCTGCAAGGCTTAACTCCCCAGTTCAGACATCTCTCTTGCACTTAAAAGTTGGCTTGTGATGAAGGCTTCAGTCTGGGAACAATCTTTACCCACTTGAAGGGGAAAAAAACCCAACATCTTACTACTAGGCACTGTCGTTATGCTGATATAAATTGCATTTTATCAGTTTCAGCTGTTTTTTTCCTGGCCTGTACATAAAAATCTCTTTTTAAACTGAAGTCCTTCAAGGTTTACTAGCCAAATTTTGCTATCAGTTACACATGCAAACCTATTAATGTTAATGAGATGGTTGAATTTAAGCAAGGGTAGAATTTGATCTTTACCCTATYATGTTGTAGGCTGTCTAGATATTTGTCTGTTTTAACTTAAAATCTGTTTAGCAATTTCTTCTTTATAATGAGGAAGTCTTACARAACCATATCACAAAATACCAAAGGTATAACAACACCAGGTCAGAACCGTATCTTCTCTCTGAAAATGGCCACTGCTGGGTGTTTCCTAGRGAGAACACAAAGCCTTGAAATGAGCAATTATAAAATAGTTTGCCTAGAGAAAAATATTCTTGACCTGACTCTCTTCTGGCTTATGCTCTGAACCATGAGTTTTTCCATTCCTTTCAGACTTTTTTAAAAAAGGTTCTTATAATCAAATCTCTGAATGACAGTCAAATTTTGCAGCCACAAAGAGGCATGTGCAGTGTGTGCACAACAGTTTCCATTAATACACAATTACTAGACATATTTACAAGCCATTTACTTTGTTAAGATTGCAATTCATTCTGCAGTGGTTCAAAAGCAAACCCTSCTTTTCGGATCATCTCACATTACAACCCTGGCCACAGTTTTTTAATCATTTCTAATTTAAGAAAAATTAACACTCAATTACAATGAGTTTGAACTCAAGAAGAACTGCAGCAGTAAGAGCCTTTTTCTTTTCTCTYTCTGCCTGTCTCTGCCTTTCTCTCACCCACACATTGCTGAAAGAACATCAGTGCTGAAAAATCAAGTGTTTAGACCTTAAGAACTGTGGACAGTCTTAACTCTGTACCCTGATARATGTTATGATGCAGCATTTATTTGCCTGATTACTTCTTTACAGGCTTTTCCTTATTCAGTTCACAACAAACGTTTGCTCTGAAGAAGTATTAAGATTAAATAAAAATAAGAATTATCTGTGATAATTGTATAATCTGTATAATTGTATAACAATAATTGTATATAAATATGTTGAATATCTCTGATATCTATTAATCTCACTTGTTGCACAAGTTGGACAGTATATAACAAATGCAGAAAGAAAATGCATCGTCTCTATCACAGATTCTGGTGGGATGTGAAGCAAGTTTCCTAACCCAAACTATTCCCAGTAGGCTGTTATTTCTGTGTCCCATGAGCAAACACGAGCTCCTTCCCAGCTGCAGCTAACGTCAATGGGAGCGTTCTCCAAACATGGTGACTATAATGTCATGATCTGCGTGTTACCTGGAGTATTCAGGGAGCTGGTCTTTGATAACATTCCCATGCTGTAGCTCCTAATCTATTAGCAGAGAAATTGCCGCCCTCACTAGGGGGTTGTGACAATTAACTAACATTTCTAAAGCACTCAGATATTTTACWGATATACACTACTGAATAGCAAATGAAACAAATTAGTAATGACATCTTCGGAGTCAGGTTTGAAGAGTGTGCAATACACGAGACACTCAGATACACGGTGAGCTGCGTGGATAATATATTGGCTGAAGAGCTCCCATTCTGTGCACTGATCGAAGGGAAAATRTTACAAGATTTTGTAATTTCAGCCAGTGTCATAATGCAGAAGCAGAAAATGCAAAGGCTGCTTTAATTATATCAGGTTGGAAGTATCTGACTTTGCAGCCTGAATGTTTGCAATGTAATTTTTGGTTTAATAAACTGGATCAGTGGTACGCAAGTGGTTCCACAAGAAGACGCATTTATGCTTGTTCTTGGTTTCCTCCTCTCTCCAGCATGGATTCCTCACTTTGTCACAGCTGAACTGATGATGCAGCTTTTTCCTCACTAATTTGAGCCTACCCTATCTACCCAACTGCCTACTTTCATTAAATTTATAGGAAATTAATAACATTATGACTCTTACTCTGGGTGGCTAAAATTGAACAACAATTTTAGAAGCTATCAGGGAAGGGCAGACACATACACACACAGTTATATACATCTGGTTTCCTTAGGAATGGATTTACAAATCCTGGTTGTGCGGCATCAGAACTGTTTGGCATGTTCCATGTTCTCATTTCTCCCACCATTTCATCACATCTTTCTCTCTCCTGTCACAACCCTTTATTCATGTACTTGCTGTTTCTCTTCCCAGGCATTTCATTAGGCCTGAATCCTTGTCCTTTCTTCCACACCGGACACTAACCCTGTCCTCAATATCTCATTATTCCACCATATACCASTAGTCCAGCTGGTGCGAAGTCCATAACTACCTTGTTCCCACCTATTTCCAGTTATTATCCCAGGTTCAGCCTCACTATCTTTGCCTGATCAACACCTTCTCCCCCTCTCAGGTGTCTCAGACTTTCAGTTCTGATGCCCATCCACTTCTGCTGCTGCACTCGCAGACAGGACTCGTCTCATGAGCACATCAGCCATAGACAGCAGATGCAATGGGCTTGGGCCCACCAAGCTTGGGCAGACCTAGGAGCTGTGCAAGGTACAAACGTGCTCCCTGAGGATGGTCTCTTTGGATATCCTACTTCGAAAAAGTCCCTACATTGCATGTCCATCAGTTGTGATGGTTTTGGTGAATTTTCACAAGGCCAAAAGCAGATAAATTCCTGCGACTACAACCCATCTAACTCAGAAGTTGATGAACCCACACCAAAGCATAGGGGCATGGTGTCTTCTGTGTGTTACTACTTATTTATATTCCTTTCGTAGCAAGAAGCACCAGTCTTTGCACAGTGGTGATCCGATGGYACTTCGCCCTGTTAGAGTGAAAAATCTCCTGTGCAAATGAGAGGACAGAGCTGCTCTTTTCTTTAGAGCCAGCATTTTGGGTGGAGAACAGAAACAAGCCCTTCTCTGTCCTGAACAGTGGTTAAGAAGGGACAGACAAGTCCTGAAATCATGGATCTACCATGTATCAAAAATACTGCAGAAGAAGAAATCTGAGAATATTAGGCCAACGAAGCTCAAATTCCACCAGAAAAAACATCAAAGTAGATCTGCCTACACTGCAACATAGAGTACAATACCTAGGATGTGGCATAGATGTGAGAAACCTGATGCATTGCCTTATACTACAAGAATTTGGAAAGCCTGCTCGTCATGGATAGAGAGGATAAAACAGCATTTCTCTTTTACAAGAATCCTTCACAGGCCACTTCCAAAAGGCCTGGTAACAAATGGGAAAGCAGAGGAAAGCTAAATYGGGTCAGAGAGCTGGCACATCATCCAGCTGCCTGCTCCTGCCATCTAAGCAAGCTACTGTGCTCCAGCTTAGCTTCCTGGAGGAACAGAAAGCAAATTTTAACACCTTGAGGTTTTCAAAAGTTGTGTTAGAGGCTCAGTTTTGAGATGATATGACAGTAAAACTAAATCATCCATAAATGGAAGGTATGAATGCCRTTATTTTATAACTCGATCGTCAAAACTGCAGACCCATAATTTATGCATCTTGAGGGTATTAAACCTGAGTTTCTATATGCCAAAASAAAGAAAGAAACTTGGCTTCAATCTATGGGCATAAACACTGTCATGTCTTCGTTTCTTGGAAATAAACATTATAAGCCATGACACTGCCACTAACAAAAGGAGTTTGTCAAACAAGCTCCACAGTAACTTTATTTTTTAGTTTACMAATATGTGAGAGGTGAACTCAACATAAATCTAGGAAAAGGTTGATGATTGCAAGCATACTCTCTAGAGCCTTTGGGAAAAGCAAATGAAGCAAAGTTCAGAGTTAGATTTTATATATATCTATGTGTCTATATATGTCATATATATAAACACAGACAAAAAGAATTTATTCAACAACTGGTAAAAGAAGCTTGAGCTTTACTATATTTTGCTATACAAGTTGCAAAAACTTCCGGATTAATATTTCTCCAGAGCAAATGCCTTCTGTATATCATTCGGGTGGTGTCAGATCAAATGTGGACAGTGATTTCCTGATTCTGGTCACAGCCCAAGAACCTGGAAAAGTTATTAAGGTTTTTAGAATATTGCAGGGACAGAGTRCGCTCTCCATCCTACGGCAGATGGAGAATGTGAGCACGCAGGACCAGGTAAAACACTGGGCTTTAGACAAACAGAAACACTGTGGAGACATATAGGCTTGTTGGATATGCAAAAATTACCAGACACCTTATATGAAAGAGCCAATCTTGATGGYAAAAGAAAAATTTTTGCCGCCATTGTCAAATTGAAAGGAATAAAGCTAGGCTCGTATTGCATGAAAAGAAAAAATTAAACTGTGCACTGATCCTGGACAGCTCTTCTGACCTCCTGGGACAACCAGCACCTGGGGCTGAGCGTGCAAACCCACACRGCAGGGCTGGCTTGGCCATGCTGCAGCAAGGGAGGAGCAGCCTGCAGCTTTAGGTGGGTRTTGGGAAGCAAGATCTACATGATCTCCAGTCCAACGCGTTGGTAGAAAATAGCGTGTAAACAGTAAAAAACCTTCAGAAGTGAATGTGGAGTTCACCTCTGACCAGTATTTAGCCCGAAGCACATGCGTCTCCATGCTGCTGTGAGTTTTCTGTACATGGAAATTCGCAACTTTAAAAGGGCAGAAGTTACTGTGCCATCAGATGCTCATCACATTTATATTCAKTTTAGCAAATCTAGGATTGGCCACAGACTCCTTACATATTTTACGATTTACCAGGATCTGCTTTTGTCTAAGAGACCTAATTCTTCCATTACACATATCACCCATCTTTCTGGCAGCATAATTTACATCTCAAACTGGTATAATTTTGCATACTTTTCATTTTAGCATTCTGACATCTTAAAAAAAAATGCCTTCATTCTGTGGAGTAAATTATCAACCYTGGAAAAAAGTCTTGGAAGTTATTAATGCTCTTTTTATGCACAGTTGTCTGTACAGTTTTGGTGTCTTTCTCCTTTCAGCTCTGTGTAGYGATACATTAGCAAGAGTGTCGTAGAGCATATGAAATTCAAAACAGGACCAACATCGTGAGGTTTATAAGAACATTTAACACACGACGTGTAACTTGAGCGCTTTCCCAAGGGAATGGTGCGTAAACCTTGGTTTACTCTTGAACTTTCTTCCACGGACAAGTTTCTAATCTTTCTGTATTCAAAGAATGTGTCTTTTACTGTTCAGTTCATTCACCGGACTGACACACATCGGTGCTAAAACAACCTAAAAAGCTTCAGAAAAAAAATAATGTGCTGTTAAACAGGGACTTTGAAGGAAACCTGTGSTTCTGATTTTCTGTACTTCTGATATCACAAAAAGAGGGTCTTTATTTAAAATTAACTCTGAACAGTTATCACGTAAATACTGATGTTTCTGAAATGTTACTCTAAAACTTCAGCAAGGTCTGGTTTATTCCTTGTTAATACTGTCTGAGATGAATGCACTGGAAGCACTTAACCAACAACAGCAACAAACTTCTGGTATATTGAAGCAGAAACAAAACACGGAGATTGTCAATATACACAAGACAACAAATTTTCAACATCTTTGAAGGTGTTGGGTTTTGAATAATTTTAAAATAAATTCCCTTTTCTTCTTCCATTTTTTAAAGCCCAAACTTTATGAAAACTTCATATTTGTTTGTTTTGTCAGTGTTTTAATATTAATTAATTACATATATAAAAAATAKAAATTAAATAGTTTTTACAAGAAATAAATCGAGCTGATGCTTCTTTTTCTTTAGTAAGATATAGTCATGTATATACACAGAGGTGGAAAAAATAAACCAAAATAGAGCTGTATTTAGCAGTAGAAGTCAAATTCATGCTGGTGTGTGACTTGTTCATACCCAGCACCAGAAAATTCCTGGAAAGATTTTTAGTATTTAAACACAGGAATTAGGACACCCAGGTTCTGGTGGGACCTTGCCATAGCTGAGTGGCCCCCGAGCCTGGCCATCCTTTCCAAAAAAACAGGCTATTTAATGATTAGCTGGGGTATGCACTAATGGCATACTGGGAGGTAGATGCCCTATATGYCCTTGTGCTGGTATAGAGGGAAGGGCAGCAAAAGGGCAGGAGAAAATCATCCTGGCAGGATGATTCCTGTATCTCCCACGTCCCTGCAATGTGCCGTTTGCGTGTAGCTAGGGCCCAACGATGCCCCCGCGTGAAAGAAGGTCTGCATCCCGGCTACCCCACGCCCCGGGCAGGGAGAAGGCGGGAGAAGGCAAGAGAAAGACGCCGTCATTTCCCACAGCCTCCTCCACCCTTCCTAAGCTACAGGCTCTCACAGAGACTGCATGTGGTAAGGAAAGGAAAAAAAAAAAAGTCTTTCTCAATGTTAGGATTTCCTCCTGATGTAAATTTTCCCCCCTGCACTTGCGTGTAAGAGAAAGTATTTGCTGCCGGTCACTGTACGTCCTTCAGGTGTGAGGTAATGCGCGTTGAAACCTCCAAAAGCCCCAAGAGAGGCTTCAGCAAAACCGGTGGGACCTTTGCMGGGTGCGGCGTAAGCGCTTTATCAGCGCTGCTCTGCCGTGCGTGGCGCAGGAGAGGTAAAGTTTTGCACTCTCTAATGTACAGCCCATAGAAAGACTGCTCTAACTGTACATACATATACAATGCATCCTGGCTTCSCTAATCCTTTTATTCCCGGTACGGCTGGGTCTGAAATTTCCTCAATGGCTGCAAACTTTGTAGGGGTGGATTTTATAATGGTAATCAGTGATTTTAGAGGAAATAAATCCATCGCGGAGCCCATAGCTCTGTGTAAAGCATCCCAAGAAATAAGTCAGGGAGACCGTCAGCAGTGAAGAGTGCTACATTTCATGTGCTGCCACAGAAATGCTTTCTGGCTGAGGTCTAATATTAATCTATTTTGTCCCTGACATCCAGTAAAACTACAGTGTAGCAAATGCTTTTAAAACATACATATTCAATAGCAGACGCAATAAAGTATTCGGAACTGTTGGTATGAAGAAGGTTCACACACACACAAATATCTTTGAAACTCCAGTTAATCAAGGTGTCAAAGTAACTAAAGCAGTTTTACAGATTTTATTGAAAATAAATCACTTTATTATATACTGAAATATATATTATTGTTTCCCCACAGAGTTTTACTATCCAGTTGCCTGCATTTATTTTTTAAATAGAGTATCTCCTGCCCTCTTTAGTCCAGTTTTTATAACTACATTTACAAAGGAAAMTCAGCATTAAAACATATCCTTAGTCTGCCTTCTCCTATTGCCCTATGCAAATAGCCCATTATTAGCCATTTTCTGGCAGAAGGAGCTGAGAGGAAACAGAAGAGGAAATGATATAATGGCTCCAGAGCCGCGCGTTTCCTTTCTGCCCAGCTGTTTGCGGGATGACCTTACGGTTAACTGTGGGAAGCTGCGAGGTGGCATTGAACCTCAGAAGATTTACACCTTTGTCTTCTCATTTTTCAGACCGAAGCTTCCATGCAGGAATACATAAAACTTCACAGAACTCAGTCTRGGGAAGGTAAAAATGAGTGAAAGTAAATATTTGATTCGTTCTAATGGACAGCCTAATAGATATTTATAGACTGCACAGAGAAACTTTCCACCGAACGTTTTTAACTCCCATTACTGAGTAACTGCTTTCTTTTGTAAGTATGGGACCTGGTTCAGATCTAATATAGCCAGCGTGTTGTTAGACAATGAATTTCTTTAAAATTCAGTATTACATGAAGAGTCCTATTGGATAATTCTTTTTTTTTTTTTTTTTTGGCCATAGTGCACAGCTTCTAACAGATTAATGCTATAGACGCACAAATAATCACGTCTATAAAGATATTGCATGTACACGAAAAGCTTCTAAATTATTTTTTTTCAGTATTTCCCCCTAAAGATAAAGGATGTCTAATACAGTCCATGTATACAAAAGAAATGCTTTCAGCATTTTGGACTGCTTTCTAAACTGATAAATTTCACACCGATAAATGTAAATTCAACAGCAGTTCTTTTGAGATGACATTTTTTCACCCCAAAACTAGTTTAAAGTTGAAGCACAGTATCTAAAATGGATTTTAAATATTGAAAAATTGCATCTATGCTGAGGAATTTTACGCACTTTGCCAGTGGACAGGCATTATGAATGCAATATATTGGTACCCTAGGTCATGTAAGTAGTTGTTTTAYCCATATACTATATCCTAACGACTAAAACCAAAATTGCTATACCTAAATAAGCATAAAGGTGTTTCTTATTCTCCACACACAAAATTCAGTGACATTTTCTGGTCAACARAGTGATGAGGACTCGTCCAGGGCTCGCTCTTTCTACTGCTTCCCCAGTAGGACAGCCTGCAATGGGGTGACCCAGGTGACTGAAGAGGGTCACCTGCAGCATCKTCACTTATGATGTACTGAATTCAGAGTCACTTATGATGTATTAAATTCAGAGTCACTGAAACTAGGATTCAGGTTCACCTCTGGGCACTTCTAGGATGTATGTCATGTTTTAACACTGATCTTTACATCTTTACCTACCCCAGTGWCTTTTAATACAAAACTCAAACTCTATGGTACCTATAGCAAAGAATTTTATCTTCACCTCTTAACCTTTAAGCCATGAACATGTCAAAAAAATATCAGTTTTCCTGAGAAGGTCCAAACAAGTATTTCACTGGATTCGTTATTCGTCACCAGGAAGCTGCCAGGTAATTTCGACCACAGAAAAAAAATGTGCCACTTTTGTAGGTAACGTGTACATGCTTTCCTTCCAGCTGATCAGCCCTGGTAGCACATCAGATATTGAAAGGATTATGTCCAGCCATTACGTTAGTTTTTAATAGCAAAATGTGAGTGTGCCTTCCACACTTTAAAAACTGACTGTAATCAAAATCTAATTAGTATTCTATTTTACTAGTGGGAAAACTGAGAGAAAAGCACACAGACATACATGGTGTTAGATATTAAGCCAAAAGATGTCTCTAGAAACTAGCCATTCATCTTTTGCCTTTTTTTTCTTTATCATCAACATCTTGTCTCTTGAAATATAGACATCACTAAATCAAAAACACTTACCTTTTCACATCATTATAGAATTGCTCAGATTAAATAAGAGCTCTGTACAGCTTTTCAAATCTCAGCTATGTTTTCAAACCACCAGGGAGGGCTAGTTCTTCCTGCTCAGACAATTATCAAATTGTTGCCAATGTGAGCRTTCCTTGTATCAATCTCATTATTATTAGGTAGTCTAAATCACCTATGGATCTCATCGCCATCAGTTTGAAAAAAGGTCACAAGGTGGCATCTGCAATTTACTTAAAATTTATCATTAGAAGTAACCCTTTTTTAAAGAAGATTCAGGCTGCTTTAGTTTATTTCTGATGTTAACAAACAGAACCCAGCCTTAGAAGTCTGCTCAATTTTGTTTGGTTGTTGTGGTTTTTTATTCTTTGTTTACTTTGGAAGTAACAGGGACATCGTCATCCGTCCTTTGTTTTCCTGGTGGAACTCCTGAGGTTATTGGGTGGTTCGTATTGTAAAAGAAAGCTAGGTCAAATCACTAAAGATGAAGTCCTTATTGAAAAGTTAATTAGTCATTGAAAATGCATGAGCATTAAGCAGGGGGAAAAAAAAAAAGGCAGTTTTAGCAGGACTTTCTCTTGCAACTGCTCAGTTTTCATCATTTCATCTTGTGAAGATATCACTTTATCAAATTTCCAGCCATAATAATAGTCTCAAGTAGGTAAGAAACAATTTTTCAATCTGAATAAAAAGTATAAAAATTCCCTTCCTTTTTTTTTTTTTTTTGGAAGGAAAAAGGACTGTCAGAACTTGTTTATAAATTACAAGTAAACACAAAAGAGAATAATCCTTGCTGTCCATCTCCCACTCAATTTTAAGTAGATCACTTTAAATATTATGCAGTTGGATTGATATTTTTAGAGGAAAATGTTTTTGCCCAGTAATATAGAAATAAAATAATTGCTATCGCTTCCTTCCTCTGAGAAAATGACACATAAAATTTTATATTTAAAATTCAATTGAGAAAGGAACTGTATTTTTTTACCCAAAGTCTTGTAAGCCTTGTAGCTATGCATTCTAGGTTTGGGGKTTTTTTTTCCTGGTCTATACAGCCTTATGCTGCATTTTGGATATGAACTCAATAGAAGATGCTGCAAAAAGTAGCAACTTCAAGTAGTGAAGAGACTTATCAGACAAATATGCAAGGGCAGAACATACAAGATGAAAGGAACAACACTTCACAAGTTCAGAATATGATTGCTCCGGATAACTATATACTCTTAGATATTTTCATTCCGGTCCCTCATTAATTCCTCTTGCTCCTGAAATGGTATCAAGTGTGATTTCTTTCTAAAATAGCAGATAAGATCATCCAGCTTTTTAGGCACAAATCTGCTATATTTCAGCTGTGCAAATCAGTCATAAAAACACAAAAATGATCCCTATCAACATTTTCAATTGTTGCCATTTATCACAGTATTTAAAGACCATTTCACATTTCTTTACTTGCTGTGAAGAAAGGGAAGGTGCATTTTTTTATGCATCTCGCAGCAGATAAGGCAATACAGCTTTGCATCAGGSTCTTCTACCTGAAGGCTTGCAAAGTATTAGCTCAGTTTCTACGTCCTAGAATGACTCAACACGTTCTTGCTACAGACAAGCAAATGCCTGAAACAGTTCAGACTGAAACACAAAATCTACAAATACTTTTATGAAACAATGGATTTGTCCGTTTCAGAAATGCATTCACCTAAAATGTGAAATGTCATTGTATAGACACAAACATTTCATTAACAAACCATTTATATATCTTTCTATTTATACTTACTCCTACAACTCTACATAACAGCTCATAAATGTAGGTCTTGTAATACAAACTTCTATAAATATACAACGCAAACACACTATATATGTATGTATATTAATATTTGCAATAGAAATCATATCTTCATATCTTCCAAAGGCGTCCTTTGTAGCTTTCTTGCCTTTTAAATTCAGCTATTCTTGAACACAGTTTGTCTTTGAAATATGTCAGGATAATGCATTATTGAAGTACTGTACTGCTTCCTTTTTGAGACTGTACATAAAATCAGTCACGTTCAACAAATTTCCATTTTACTTAGTTCTTTTTCATAATTATTCCTCACTTCTATCACAGCCCTGTCCTCAAGAGCTCTCTGGTTACGCCACTAAAATTAAGCGCACACTACAGGTTATGCCTCCAAGGGACTTGCCATCAAGAGAAACCTAAAGTGAAGAAAGAAAGCAAAATAAAATCCTCTACTTTTTCTGAAATGAATACAACTAATATATGAACCAGGTTGCAAAATTAAACACCGGACCGATGAGCTAGATTTGAAATAAAGTTTCTTATTTCACCAGAGGCGTCAGAAACATTYGGTTTATTTCTTAATATATGGATTTTGAAAGCTACTGGAGATAGCATACCAGGGATTTAAAACCTGTCTTAAAACTTCTGGCTTAAATTGGTATCATTTTGTTCAAGAAAGAGTTAAGTCTAACAAGCAGAAAAAAAGAAATTAACTAAAGTAAGGCCCTTGTGATACAATGACACTTGCTCTATGCTCTTACAGAGAAAAACACGATGATAAAACACCACAAAGAGGAGTGTTATGAATTTTATTAATGACTAGAAGACAGTGTGCAAAACATCAAAGGTCTGTGGAAAAGATTAATGACCCCGTGTGAGACTGTTTAATTACCTCCAGCTAATTAGATTCTTGACCAAATTTTTAATATCTGCATTCCTTCTAAAGCCTAATTGAGATTCCACATTATTTATCAATCTTTCAAAAAGCCCTTAGTGTGCTGCTTTTTTTAGGGTTTTTTTTTCCCTTTGCACTTTGACTCCATTTATGGTCAATTATTAAATAAATAGCAAAGTAACTGTTCTCTCCAAACTGTATATGTGGAACACTTTATGCCTGTTTATTTTGACTAGGCGACTATCACTGGCATCTTTTATACATAATGAAGCACTCCAACTAATAAACTGACTGACTTCACTGTAAACAACGTTGATAATATTTTTGTTATCTGGGCTGTGCTCAGGAACTCCTCATGTGGTTTCTGTAAATTAGCCTTTGCTATTGTCAGTTAATCCTTATTTCAGTTTACCTTGGTCCGGTCCCAGGGCCGGCGTGGAGCGTTATCGTGCAAACTGAAGATGACAGCCCTCGCCGTTTGATTATTTTCCCCTGTTCATTTAGAAGTATTTTAGTGCTATAAACCACCTCTATTAAATGACTTGCCTTTATATAAGGAAATCGATGCAATAATTAGTTATTTTTAATACCCCTTCAGATCTCCCTCTATCCCCAGTTAGGCACTGGCATGAAAAGAGAGGCCGATGTGTACGGCACATCTAAAGACTGAACTTGGTTTAGGGTTTTCCACAGAAGTTTTACCGTTTCAGTTTGGAGTGTAGGAAATGGGGAAAAGTCAGGCATTTCAAGATACATGATGGGGACCACATTTCTTGTGTAAAGTTTGATAAACAAGATACTTCCCAGTTCAGAGGAGGCAGGGGACCCCCAGACTGTTTCTTTGTTTTAGCTATAAAGCAAAGTGCATTTGCTTTGAAAATCTTTTTGTCATTTTTAATATAAATAAGAAAAATAAAGTGTGCACATGTGAAATTACATATTTATAATGCATGTATAAAACAAAACACTTTGGGAAAAATTCTTTGTAATTTCATATAGATTTTTTCAAATTATCCACTAGAGTTTAGCTCATAAAATCATACCACATATATAGAAATATATGGGATAGCTTAAAGAAAGAAAAAAAAAAAACATATTCTCTATTAAATTTTAATAGGTTTTATGTTTTTTGTATAAATCATTGTTGGCTGTACCCCTACTAAAATACACRGAATTTTTTTCTGTGCTTTTTTCTGTGAGGTAGGCATGAGTGTCTGTATGTACAGGCAGACATTGAAAAACTCTACTACATGATCATCTGTGTAACTGTAATAAATGTAGAGGGGACAGGGCTTTGAGGGAGGGATCACTTTTTTCATTATCGTGTTTGCAACAAGTCTTGTCCAATGGGATAAGAACATCTATGCAGTATTACAAAGGACATCATTTAATAATATAAAAAGTACATGCCAAAATAGCAAACAATGTAAATCAATACAAAAGTATAATGAACCAGGCATTAAGGAGACACATAATACATTATGCTTAATTTCTTGAGAGTGACAAGAATATTTGGTGACTTACTAAATCACTCACAGGAATACTGCAGCGATGAACTTATTTGGGATGCAGTAGTCAGAGCTACTTGATCTTTCTGATGCAATAAAAAGCTTAAAGTGCCTAAAATCTATGTATCCAGATATTTATTCTGTGCTCCAGTTGGTGGAGGAGTGCTTCAAACCCATTAAAGTTTTTATCCTTACAGCTATGGATAATAATAACGTAATTTGTATCGTATCAGTGCACCACAATTGAGGGTTATGTTTTTATGTTAGGTACATGGTAAAGAAAGACTCAGAAAAAACAGGCCCTGTTTAACAGAGCAAATTTTGCAAAACATTTTGCAAAACTGAGGGTACATCTGATGTACGGTTTCCCGTGGAAAAGGAACTGAGATTTCCTATGTCTCGCCCTCCAGACTACCCTTATTTCTTTCGCCCAGCCATCAGGTTCAGCAGGGTCAGTGGTTTCTCTCTTACAGACTGTAGGTACCTGTCTGGGAGACTTTCTGCGTCTCTGATCAGATATCTGATCTACGACGCCAGCCCCAAATGCATGACAGGTGACGGATGTTCCTCGGTTTCCGGAGGACCATAATGGATATCRGTACTGAAATAACTGATCTGGACAGACAAGCTGGTAATGGGATTAATTCAAATGGCAATTCAGGCCCGGCTTAATCAAATGCTGCGTGGATGTGCTATAGATCAAGCTTTTAAGTCGGGTGTTAGAGCCTCCGAGAACCCAGGGASATTCTCCTTTGGTCCACGTGGGCGTCCTCTGCCCTGCCCACCACCAGGCACCCTCCAGCCCCAGAGATTTCCCTTCTCCCACCTGCCACAAGCACAGGTTCCTCCAGGGAAAGTTCACACATATATTTTCCAATACTTCATTTCTTTCCAACTGTATGGATGCTGATGATGGTACAATAATAATAATAATAAACAAACAAAMAAAMAAAMARACCAACCCMCAAAAAAAAAAAAAAAAAAAATCCAAACCAACAAACCAAACAAAGCAAACCAAAAACTTTGTCCAGCTTGGCCCAGTAGGAAAAACATCTCTGATGAGGAAGAAAATTTGGACAGCTGTATAGCACCCAGAAAACATAGTGCTAGGCTACGGGGAGGGCATGAGGCAGCACAAGCGTTTACTTACTTTAAAAAAGAATTTACTAGCTCAGTCTTGCCCCTGTGGCCTTTGAGAGACTCAATAACRAGCTTGTCTCCTTCTGCGTCACCCTGCTCTTTCACCTGGGAAGGATGGGCAGGGCCGGCAGATACCTCCCCTGTGCTGATCAATAACCTGCGTCCCCCGCGGGAGGGACGGTCAGCCCACAGGAGGACACGCAGGCAAGAGCAGAATTTCTGCGTTTTCAGTAATATTTATTCTCAATATTCTTCTCTGAGAATCTTCGTTCCATCTCGTATGAGATATTTAAAATAACGGAAGCYAAATAAATATATTGAAAGTATATAGTGAGACAAATTTTGCTGTTAGAATTTTTGTTTTGTTGCATTTTTAAATAATTTGCTTTGTCCTAATCTGCTATATTAGTATTTGCCTTTATATCAATATGTTCTTGTATATCTGGAGCTCTTTCACAATTTTACATCTTTCTACACCGAGCCTGTCCAAAACCAAGATCACTTCTAACTTAAAGTGCTCCTAAAAATTTGAAGTGCTCTATTAATTTTAAATTGCTCTACATCACGTCTGCTTAGAATCCCAACTGCTTTTTCACACAAAAAAATATTAAACTATAAAACGCACATCTGCATCACAACAGCTACCCAGCTTTTTTTGATTTCAAACATCAACTTTCTCTCCTTTTGCTTTATCTTTGAAAGAAAAGAATGCTCTGRGAGAAAAAGAATAGAACGACTCATCACACATTTTATTGTGAGCCTCCCTCTATTGAAAGCCTTTTAGGTATGTCACAGGACTAAATATATTTTATGTCTACCAATTGGTAGCACATAGCCCAGCCCATTAACCCCTTGACCTCAATAAATTATGATTTCCTAGCAAGAGCGSTATTGCTAGAAGATTGACACATCACCAAACGCGCACTGAGGGTTAACAATACTCCCCAGGATTTTTACAAGACGACTTCTGATCTGAGACTTCTGTCTTGCASGCAGTTCTTTCGAAAACGCAAACAAAAAATGTTTTTAAAGCCTTTGGTGTTTTTAGAAATCTGACTTTACCCTCAGCGACGAGAAGAAATGGCATCGTTTCCAGCTGAGCCCGTCACATTATCTGCAGAACAACAAAGACACCGCGCAAGACCAGCACAGCCTTCCCCACGGTGGACCTTTGCCAAGGCAAACCTTCGCCGCGGCACTGCGCACTCGCCTCCCGCTGCGAGGTCGCGCAGAGACATCTCTCTGCTTCCCTTTGCTCACATCAGTATTTCCACGGAGCAATACTCTCACCTGACCCTTAAAGGTCTATGCAATCTGGTCCTGGCTAGTGATTGCTGGCTMTCTCCTACCACCTCCGTCTTCTCTTTGATGTTTTTAAATGGATGTTGTTAAAAGGAACTTGTTGAGTGAAAGACAAAAAACTCTATTTACTGAAAAGATAGGACTGACTCAATATAACAGTGTACTTTGGCRGCCAGGCTGATTTTTAGGAAAGATTTTTCGAACTGAAGGCCTAGCATTTCTTCCACTTGCACARCAACTCAAGCACTAACACATAGATTCACTTGTGCTACTGTACCTGAAATACATTATATTAATCTATCAAAGGGTCACTGACCCTTTAGTGAGTGACCATAAATATACACAAACACACACAAAAAAAACCCCTTGCTCTGAATATCCCATGTATCAAGCGCTTTCAGATCCATAGATATTTGCTACTTTGCCATGCAGATATAAAACTATCTGAGTGATGCAATGATGCAGTAACCCTTCCCGGCTAGCACACTTYATCACGGGAGTAACTTGGGAGGTGCTGATTATTTACACACAGCCTATCACAATAAGCTGCTCTCGGGATATTTTCCAAGTAACAAATTCAAGCAAYGTTTCTTGACTTTAAATTGAGCTTGGTCTCTACATACACTCTGCTCTTCAGAGCATCTCTAGTACCAGAGCAGCCGGGCTCCTGCTGGGGACACAGACTTTAGGTCCAGAGGGGCAGGTCACTTGTCACCCAACATTAGGTGGTACATTCCCAGCTAATAGAGGAGTCACCAMCCTGCCTTGACCAAATTCCAGTTTCTTTTCTGATTCACTTGGATCTCATATTCTTCCCTGTCCCATTTTGCACAGCCTGGAACTGAGATAATCCCAATTGCATCTGCATGCTTCTCTGGAGGAGAGCAGCATCAGTTTGTGACTGATGCAAACAAGACCCGTACCTTGAAAAAGGATGTGATTCTTTTTTTGGTACCTGCTGCAATACCTTCTATCTATTTAAACAATTTCCTTTTTACAGCATCACAATGTAACTTATATTATTTAATGCTGAATCCTATACTACTTGTGCATCCATACAAATTCATGGTGGGGTTTCTCCTCCTGAAGGCTTGTTTGACACTCTCGTTTTTTCTGTGTTTGAGCACTATCAGGTGAAACTTTTTCAGTCTTTAACCAGACATACTAATCTAAGGGTATTTAAATGTTTGTTTGCTCTAATTAAAAGACAATTTCTATGGCAAAGGCATTGGGGGTTTTGTCTCAAATGAGATTAGCAATTCATTATCCACTGGATCACAACTTCCTATCAAGGTAGAGGCAGCAGCTTTATTTATGCAACGTAACATCTTGCAAATAGTAAGCATTAGACCAGAAACACTGCAACAAATCAGTAGCAACAAAACTAGTGGGTGATCTTGGCTTTCAGGTTGGGAATTTCATCTGCCCGGCAGAGGAGGAGCCAGCTGCAGCCATCCATGGTGCCTGCGATGGTGGAGCTGCCTCCTGYAGTGATTAACTGCCTTCTGCAAGACAAATAAATGCTCCTACCTGTAAATGTGTAACTTTTAGTTACAATTTACAGCCATATTGCATATTTCTTCTTCCTTACCTCTCAAGGAAGTTATGGGAAAGTTATGTTTTGGGAAAGTTATGGGAAATGAAGCCTTTCCTTGTTAGCTGCAGCAGCGTGAAGTTCCCGTGAAGCCACCTTTGCTATAAAATTTCCATCACTATTACAATTTCTCCACTCTGCAGCTCTTTATCAGGAAGCATTGAACTCAAATATCCCTTTTTCCCGGCTGCAAGATATTTAAAATAAAGTGACTATAGGTGCCATATCAAACTGCCCATATCTATCTCATTCCCTGGGAAAACTTCTGTTAACTTAAAYGTTCTCAGTCAGAGCCCAAGAGAGGTGAAAGTTTCCTGCACCAGCCATTGGTTCAATAAAATATTTGCTGGATGTAAAACATGTGGTTATATTGGGTTTTGTTAAGCAGTTTCCTAATAAAGGGCAATGCCTGTTCAGCTTTCATAGTAACTCAGATGTGACACAAATAATACAGCAAATAATTACAATGACCTTTTGCTCACCTCAAATTTAAACAAAGGTTAAGCTGCCCTTTAGAAAAGTAAATATTTTCTGTAGTCAAATAAGTGTAGACACCTTTAGAAACAAGGATATATTGCCAAACTAAACTAAACTGAAAATGGTTACAATAGAATAATTTCAAAATATAAAGGATGCAGAGCTGCTCAGCAGAAGYAGCAGCCAGACATGCCGGCATCACGGCCGGTCCCTTACCTTACAAAATTCCCAGGCTGATCTCCATATGTTTTCCAAGAACTGTTGCTTGAAATTTCTGTCCGGTCACAGCAGATAGGAGAGAGAAATATTAAAAATAAGAAAGTGCATAATCTCCTTGCCCCCTTAAGTCCGGTAAACAATTTATATTCAATTTCATACAACAGAATGAATCCGCGGACCTTTAAGTAATTAAGAAACAGACACTGAGGCTTAAAAAATAAACTTAACGGAAAATCTCACATAGTGGCCAGGAAATGGCTCATAGGTTTTATTTAGTTCTCATAGTCCAAGGTTTAGCTGTTAGCTAGATAAGAGCCAGGTGTGTTTTACACATCTAATTTGTTTAGTCTGAAGCTAATTCAAACAGCGCTTTTTAACTACCAGTCTGCAACCGACTTTTAAAATCTAAATCCAGGATGAATGGGTGTCGTATATATTCAGGGTCTCTAAATGAGAAAGATCACCTTTGGGGAAGGGAATTCTCACTTATTTCTGCTGTGTTTGGTTTTGGGGGGGTGGTCGGGCATCGTTCTCTTAGCTGTGTAAGGTGACCGATAAAAAGTCAGTGTTGCCCAACGCAGSCTCTCATACCCAAGGCAAAAGGACAAACCACATTGAAGGCCACTTCTGAGGATTTAGGCCCAAATAACATCTTTTTGCTGACCTGTCCAGTGAAATGCCCAAAGATGTCTGATTTTCTATTTTGACATGAGCAAGCCATGAATCCCCTCCGGACGGGCGAGGGGGAGGCGGCTGAGTGCGCGGAGGGAGCTGGGAGCCGTGGGAGCTCTGTCGGGAGGAGGTTCTGTCACCTCCAGGGACGCATGGGGATGAGGATCCACGGCTGCAGATCTGCAGCCAGACGTGACATTGGCAGGGGTAGGTAGAGGCTATATAAAGCATACATATATATTGAAATCTTTGATTCTTAATGTTTTGACCTTCAACCACCTCTGACAATAAGAGAATTGCAAAATATTTGGTCGAGAATCGCTTTATACATGAAAAATAATGGGGTAATTTATGGCAGTAACATTCATGATGCTCTAATACAGTGCAAATCATAACAAAACAGACATAATATCCATCATTACCATTATAGTGTTGACTAACGTGACTTTCAGACTCTGATTGAGACTTCCAATCATATTGGTATAAGTAACATTCAACTTTAACTGTACTTTCATTTTGACAAGTATTAATCATGCCCTTCTCTGTTTGATCTACTAAAAAAGATAGTCAATGAATTTACACCCTGTTACTTATTCATGAACAAGTTGTGCCCCTGAATTTTAACATGCTATGCCTTAAACTATTAGCTGTATATCTGCTTTATGTGATGTTCCTACATAAGCTGGCAGTCCATCAATTTAGTGTCCATACATTTCTTTGAAAGCTATATTATAATTAGAGCTTAGGTTAATACTATTCAGTAACCATAAAACAGACATAAAATAATTATAACTCATTTAGTGAAATTAGAAAAAGAGCAATTATTAAGACTCCCATTGTGAGGTTTTGCTGTGAGGGACAGATAATCTATCTGCAAGATGTACTTTAAGAACACCATTTTGAAAGAAATAAACTAGATAAATTACTGTTTTGTTTTGGTTTAAGAAAACTTAGACCAATAAATACAAGTTCAACAAACATAAAGGATGTGTGTAAGGGAAGTGAAAGTTCTAGTGCAAGAAGAGAGATTAAAATATTTATATGATGTTTTCCTGAAATTACCTCTCAGGATGTTGTGAAGCTAGATTCGTTAACATTTGCAAGGCATAAAATACTGGACACAGGCCTATAAACTGTTACAATTAAACATGAGGATGTGCAAGGTTTGATCAGGAGGGAGTGGACTCACTGATGCTAATGTGCGCCTCAGCACACTTTGAGTACAGGATTTCTGGTAGCTTTAATGAAGTTWTTATATATCAGGAAGCCTGGTTTTGAAATTGCCTGTTTCCCATTCTCCAAGCTCCTGGTATGCCGAGATATCCAGTTATATGGGAAGAAATTACTTTTTGCTGGGAACACACCTCCGTGGCTGAAATACAGATTAGGACTGTATTGAGCCGACAATTTGCCTATTTTTTCCTTCTTTGGTTGAAGACTAGGATAGCAATCTTTCTGATGAATCAGCAGCAAAATAATGTCTCTTGCTGATGCGCTACTGTCCAGCTACTGTTCACACAGATGYAAATCCCCCAATATCTGTATTTCCAAACCTTACAAGGATATAACCCTCTTCAGATAAGAGAGATTTTTTTTCCCCCAAATACAGGATCTTTGCATGTCTGAATTGTGACTTTCTTTTTAGGTCTTTGGTCATATGGGTCTTTCTTTTTTGTAAACTTTTAGTACTAGAAATTCACATATTGGTCAATCTATGCCATTCATAAGGAAGTTTGACTTTGTTCGCCTCAGAAGAGCTCCATCAAAGCCAAACATTTCTTCAGGAATTCCCGTGAGAGGAAAAGGAGGACCTGAAAGAAAACGCTCCACGTGGTACTCAGAGCCCAACCCAAGAACAAGAGAGACCCAAGTCACAGGGAAATCAGTGGGTTCATGATAATGTGTAAAACACATTGCTGTAGCACAGCTAAACAAAACAGAGTACAGAAAGTCTGATACTGCTAACCGCTATCATTAAAAACCATAATGAATTAAACACCAGTTGACTTTAAAGTGTCAGTAATTTACTCAAAGCAATACTACACTGGTATTTCTTGTTGCTTTTAGGGTCAGCACTTTTAAGATTCATATTTTCAGTTTTATATCTATACTCGAGAGAGACAGAAAGAAGTCTCTACTATCAGGCTGATTTCAAAAGCTAGAGGTAAAAACATCAAATATCACACAATATGGCAAAAAATTATCAATCTTTATTAAATTCTTTATTTCCTTAGAATAATTTCTCTAGAATGCTTTTGAACTTTCAAAGAATCCTATAAATTTCTCCCTACTTAATTTATAGCAATGCTACAAATGAATCACAATTAAAACCAAGCTATTTTGTATTAACACAAAAGAAAAAAGAAAAAAAACACATACAAAGGACTTTTTTTTTTTAATTGCATGTGTGATTCCGTTAAGACTTTTCTGTGTTCATGTAAAATCTTATTTATTGGTTTACATTGAAACATAATTTCTCGTTAAGTGAACCCTAGGAAACAGAAGTCTGATGAGAGAAATTCATCACTACCAACATTTGTAAAAGTGGAAAGGGTTATGTTATGCTTCCTGTTTAAATAGTGTAAATGTACTGTTGTAACTGTAGAAATGGGGGAATGACCTGACTTCATCACTAATTTTACTTTCCAAGTGACTAGTAAATTCTCCTATGCTTCCTGTTAGACAAAACCAAAGACAAGTTCAGAGACCTGGTACCTCTGACAGTTGTGAAAGACAGGAAAAAAATGAATGACATTCTCTGGAGAATATTTTTCTGTCACTTAAGCAGTTTACATATTTCTCTATTTTTACCGTATTTTTCTTCTTCTGATCATCAGGGATCGTATGTGAGTTTAGGGTCATTAGGGCTATGTCTAGTGCCAGACAGATTCTGCTACAGTCAGATTTTTATGATGACAGCATGAAATTTTTGGAATGCACTGGTGAGTTGTGTGACTATTGTTAGACTGTCATTAAAAAGAAAAATATATATATATCTTCCCTTTCTTTTACTGTGGGCAAACCCTTGATTTTAAATTTTGCGAAATATAGCAGGATTTCTTACAAGAGACAAAAAAAGTAGCAAGTAAGTTTAATAATTAGTATTCCAAAATACATTGCAACAGATTTTTTCCATTTCCATCAAGAGAGAGTGAGAGAAGATAAGATTTTTTCAGCGTTAAGAGACAGGGAACAATAATTGGGAAAACGCAAAATAAAAAAGCAAATGAAGAATTTGACCTTTTTGTTTAATTCTTTCGTCTGTCTCCCTCCCCTTTCTTTTCAGTGTTTCAGTCTGTTCTCCCCATCCTTGGGGAAAACTGCTTGAACCTGCATTTGTGAATTATAAGCTCTCTGTACTGTACATAGCAGTTGTTAAGGATCAACTGATTAACCATTTTATAGAAGATTTAGAGGACTCATTCCAATTTTTACAACTCCATGTGGTTTTTAAATATTGTAATGTTTTCAACCAATATGTTTTCTGCCTCCCAGCTGTAAAACAATACCTATTGGCTTGGGGGGAGGGAATTTATTTTTATACAATTTTGTTATAATACAATTTTTTCATGCTACTAACAGTATCTTCTGGGAAAGAATAAAAAAGCCTCAAGATGAAATACTGTGCTCTTCATTCTTTGCTCACTCACTTAGGTCAGTGAATTACAACAGTCCAAATATTAGGTATCACAGTATGCACTGAACAACCCAGAAAGGGACAGATTCTTGAACAACCTAGAGAGGGACAGATTATGGRATTCACGAATTCACTTGTTTTTGTTGTTTTAGCGAGACCCTTAACATTCTTTCTTATATTTAATATCCTGTGTATTTTTTAAYGGGAGAATAAAGGGCTCACATAAAATATGTCAGGCTCAGACGACTTCTCTGCATAGGCACTTATAATTGTATTGTTCTACATGTGGTTTTGTATCAAGACACTAGGGACGACAGACATGGTCCAAATTCATCCCCTCTGCAGCTTTTAGCAACAGTATTTTCTCTTGGGGTGACTGTGGACCCCTTTGCCAAACAATAACTCAAAATGTTGCAGAGCAAAAGCTGGCAACTGACCTAAACAAAGTGATAAGTAATTTTAACACTGGTATATTGACTCAGGGAGATGTTCTGAGCACCTTCGCCTTTGTTTTCTAATGACCCTAAAAGGAAAGCCTTTCCTTCAGGGAGTTCAGAATTGTTTTCCTGTGCATTTTATGGATCTAAAATTCTAAGGGGTGATTTTCAGTAGCAATTTTTAGATATCTTTACTCCTTCTGCTGATCTCACTGCAGTTGTTAAGTCTTTCATCCCATCATGTTCCTACCACTGCTTCAGCTGTACAAAGAATTTACACATCCAAAAAATGGATGTGTATCACTACCACCGTCACCGATAATGTTATAATACGATCATATTATCACAATATAACAGTTAATACAATGTGAACTATAATGATTGTAATTATAATTTTAGCTAAGGTTATTTAATGTAATATAATCATGCTCTAACAAGTGTAATAACAAAAATAATACTTAAGGTCCTGAGAAGGAGCAAACATGCTGTTTTGGCTAATGTGAAATGTATACTTAACTATTGATTTCACAATAAAATCTAAATACTATCAAAGAGTACCAATTTAGCTCACATGAACTAACCAGGCAGGACAAATTTAAATTGGTTTATCCTGCTTTTTCTGTGAGCTAAGCTAAAGTAAATAAATTCACATTTGSCGCAGAACACATACGTGGGCATTCACTGCAGAGTCATAGACACAAGTTAACTGGGCATCAAAGCTCTAAATCAGGAAGGCATTTCTATGTGGCTTAATAGACCCTTCTTAATTAGCACTGGAGCATCTTCATTTCACTATAAACAGAAGAGTGGCTAACTAAGACATGATCAAATGCACGATTGGATCTGGGATTCTGCGAGACACCACCCCTCTGACTGAATATTGCTTGGAGTTAGGACCTACCAACTGAATTTACCTCTTGCTCTGATCCAGAAAAGAGAATCTCCTAAGGAGCAGCCTGAAACCGGGGGCATTCAGTTAGGATGCAGAAGACTCACATTCAGATTCAAACCTGAACCACAGCAGGTCTCCTACAGTTTTTAGATTAGGAAAAGCCTCTCCCCCCCAGACTCTCTTTGCATCACATTCTCCATCTGGTACCTGGAAACTTTTCCAGATGAAAGTTCTTTGAAACTGGTATTAATTAATAATTTAGCCTCTGTCAATATAAAAGCCTTTACACAAATAACACCCAATAAGCTGTACAAAGAACTCCCCAGAAAGGTAATGGGAGTTGCAGAAGCATTGTATGTGTAAGGGAAGAACATGGATCTGATATGTGCTAGCATTTGGACTTCTATACCTATCACTTACAGATTTTCTTTTTTCCTCTACATTAAATGATGACATTTTCTTCCTAATATTATATTTCTCCAAGTGCAACTTGGAGGTTCCTGCAGGTACCAATCCAGAGGGCACCACAGAAGAGAGAAAGAATGGTAAACCATACAGAGCTGCAAATAAAAAGGACAAGAGAATCTAGATATATTAGTTTACTAATACCTATGAATCTTGTAGAATCTTTGTAAAACATTTCACGCCAGGGTCTCTTCATTCCTTCTGAGATGCTCCGCTACCTCTAGAATATTACTGCAGTACTTCTCCCAGCACTCACTACCTTGAATTTCCCATTACAGAAACACAGATTGCACAATCAATGCATTCTTAATTTTTTAGTTGATGATGTTGTAAGCACCTGTTTTACCTTTCAGAGAAAAACACCAAAAGCTGTTTTCTTATACAACAATTTTTCTTATGCAATTTTCTTTCGCAAAAAATTTCTTCTGTGTGCAATATCACAAGTAATTTCTATTACACAATTTTTTTGCTGATACACTGTCCCTAATACTTTACACTGCTAGGAATTCAACAATATTTAAACTTTTTGACTGCTGCATTTGCATATGTGTTAAAGTTAACACAAGACTCTGACCTGAAAGAAAAAAGTGAAAACTTCAAGATACAACCCCTTGAGCTTTTGATTTAAAGCACCACGTACTCTGCTACAAAGATTATCACAATAGATTTGGTGGTTTTGAGCCGTCAGCTCCCTTGAGGTATGTAAAAGAAAACATCTTGTAAGGTGTACATCAATTTGACACAAGCCAACTGCTACCAGGAACAGATAAAGTTGCCTTGAGCTTGGAAGTGTACTCACAATCCAAGTCATCTGCTTGATGGCTCCATTACTGCTTATTTATAAAGTATTTGCCACATATTTACAAAGGAGTTATGTGATTATAGGGATCTTGAAATAGGAAGCACTGCCAAATTATATAGCTATAAAAGTGAAATGAGAATCCAAACTAAGGTTGGGACGTCCATGTCTAAATATAACAAATACTGCACAGGACTGGATGACACAAGTGATGTTTTCACAGTCAAAGGCATTGCCTGTCCTGTTTCTACCAGATAAATCACTCTTGTATTTCCCCTCTTCAAAACTCATCTATCGTGGTCTGCATAAAACTGAGCTCAGTGTTAGGTCTTGCAGTTACTGTATCTCCAATGTCACACTTATATTAATCAGCTTATTAGACGTAGCTTAGATGGTACTTCAACTTCAAATTTATTCAAAATTTTCCTTGACTTTATCTGGAAGACTTGGTCCAATCCATATTATGTCTTACCTTTTGGCTGTTAACATTGATAGCATCTCTTTTTATTGCACTCTTGATGCCCACTGATGTTTTATGCATAATGATGCTCAAGTTTAATTGAGCTGTAAGCTTCAGTTTAATTATGAGCCTTCATGATACCTTCAGCACTTTTTCTTCTCTGATTACTGTAACTGGTTCTCTCTAACCCCTTTAAAATCCTTAATCTATTAAACCACTAGTAGACAAGTCATTTTTAGGAGAAAGTCTAATTAGACTATTGCAATTATCTTAATGCATCCTCAGTATTTAGGAAAAAAAAAAAACAACAACCTGAGTGAAATGCACTTTGTGGAACATTCCAAACATTCACATTTAATGATCTGATACACACTGCATGTGTCTTGTGCTTGAAATGAATTTATGTGGAGGAAGAGAAGTGACACTCAAAGAAGTCATCTCTTTGGGTAAATTTCTGTTTATTAAATTTCCCACAGATTTCATAGCTGTGACTTTCAGAATTACTGTGTAATTTTGTACCTTTCAGTATATGAAATTCTGCTTCTTTCCATTTCAGAGTCAAAGGAAGAAGTAAAAAAATGAAAAAAAAAATCATGGAAGATACATACAGATACCTACACTGCATTTCTTTTACACAATTCGTTTACATGTGTGTCTAATGTAATTTAAAAAAAAAAAAAAAAAAAAACAAACAAAACACAAAAAAACCCAACCATGAATTATTCAATAGATCACCTTCGCCAAAAGTCTGGTGGTTTTTCGTGGAGTTGGAATGATAGAAACTAAAATGATCCATATTACAATAAAAATAACAAAGGAAACTAAGTCTGGACTCATATTTACTACTTTGTAAAACCCGATGTATCTCAAAAAATGGCACGTTTGATCCAGTCCATTCTTTCAAGTATAAATTCTTTCTATACTTTTTATACTTAGAATTTTACATATTAGATGCATAGCCCCTTCCTACCCACTATGAATAATTAGTACACACATAAATATTTTTCCTCACAGTTTTGAGCAGGATCCTGGGTGTCATTTGACTATCATACACTGTGAACTGCTAGTGGTATTTATCTTGGCATCCATAAACGTTTTCTGGGATCAAGTTACTACATTTACAATAAGAACCATCCAAAAAGAGACATGGAGCACTGGAGGTACAATTTTCCTGAGATGGCCCCAGGCCAACTGAAGGCAGCAGCTTATTTGTTGCAGAGTATATCACTCAGCAAAAAAAAATGATACTTGTTCAGTATACAGGCAATATTTAATCAATTTTGAATTATCTATAAAAATTGACACTTTAAAATAAATTTCCTACAAAAAAGAAAATAAATAAATAAAGTAGAAAGCACTATCACTTAAGTCCTTTTGGATCCAAATCCTATGGACTGTTACTGAAACTGAGATTCTTAGTTAGTTGACATACTTTAAAATTCTTCCTGAAAGTTTGAATGTAAGTATCAAAATAAGCCAATTACATATTATTCAAAAATCCAAAGACGACCTTGAAATTCTTTTGGTACATATTTTTTTTCATTTTTCTCCTTTTAAAAATAGCTAAGGAATTTTGTAAATTTTATACCTATGCATCTATTAATTAAACCCTAAAATAAAAAAGATGTGACACTAAGAAAAGAAACCACAACAGCCTAAGAAATGTGTGTGTGAGAGAGAGAGCTGTACATTGTGTGGTTTTGTTCAGTCAGACTTGAAAATCAAATAAACTCTAAGCTCTCTAATTTTCTATGTCTTAATGTTGTTTCTGTTAATAATGCACTGTGATTTATATTGGCATATGCTTTGTGAACGTGGAAAATAAAAATAAATTCATTTTAAAAATTAGAAAGTCAAAGTTCAGCATTAACGATGACTTTTCTGTCTTTAGTTCCAATTTCCTTATTCTCATTTTATAAGCATAACCTTAACATTACACAAGTTACATGCATGGAATAATACTTTTAGTATACTGCTTCCCTCTTCAGGATTCGTCACTTGTCCCCTAATTTATATACTTGTTTTCTGCAACAGGGATCTTGATGGGGTTTTTTTCCCATTTCTTCACTTGATGGCCATGTAATTATCTGCCTGTTTGGTTAAATTCCTGAATTTGGGATCAAATAAATTTCTTGCATATAAATGAACGTATCAAGTACAAGGAACATATCAATTCCAAATCAGTGATTTGTCTTCTTGCGTTATAGGGTACTTTCTCTAAAGGCATCACTTTACATTACGCACTTCACCAAGTGCAAGACTGAGCTTGCAGTTTCTGAGATTGCTAAAATTTTCTCCTATGCCTATCCAAATAGCATGATTTGCTGAAACAATCCTTATGGAGGACAATCGTGGTTGCCTAAGGAAATGCAGTATACAAAAGTTTACAGCTTATCAGCAAGTCACCATTTCTTTTTTTCTTTATTAGAGAAAAGAGCTGATACATTTCCTTGTCTCTTTCTGCTCCTGTTTTCTTTTTTCATTTAAGCTTTCTGCAACATCAACACTGTAATGCAATGTGCTGGCCTAATCTGCCCAGAGTGTATTCATATTTTCATAAGAAACATATTTAAAATATTTAAAATCTCTATGACCCTTCTTAACCAGCAATCTCATTTTATATCAGGGAATGAGTTATAATTTCTCTTTTACAAAAGAAATGTTCCCCGTTTTTCTTTATTCCTTCAAAGCAGTATATATGACTTCCCATAATATATTTATAGTGTTTGTATTGTACCACAATTTTTTTAGGCAGGAGGCCTATTTTTGTTTCTTCCAGATCCACGACACAGAACACTAAATCTTACCATGGGGCTACCCAGGATGAGTTTCGGCAACGCTCAAACTGAGCCCAGACCGAGAGGAGAGCGACCAACGGTGGGCTGACAATTCTCAAAAGCAGAAACACTTTTCTGCCAAAAACATTCACAGCTGCCTTCTCATTTCCTGGGAAAGTCAAGGTGTTCCCCTGGACCTACTTTACAGATTTGTGATTATGCAAGTATTCCGGTCTTCCTTTGTAATATACGCAGATCAATTCAGTCTCGTTAGTATTACCCCATCCTCATTCCTGCGGTCTTGTGCCAGCCTCATCTGCGAGGGTCGGCAGCTCGTAGCAGCTAAATATGCCAGCATTCACAGCTGCTCTCACTTTGCCCGTCTCTCTCCGCAGCGGGGTAGTCCCCGTGTAGTGCTGCCTGCCGCTCGGTGCATGCCACCAAATGCCGGGCAAAGAGGGACATCAGCAGTCGTCCTTCCTTCTGCAGGCTCGCTGCTCTTTGGGACGCCAAAGAATTCGCCTTACTCAGCGGTATCACGACTAAACCTGACAAAACCTAGTTCATAAGCCTAATTAAGATGTTATTGCACTCTCCATTAATGTYGTTCACCAAAATTTTACCACTTTTGCATTGACTGTCCTCCAAAATCCAGCCCTGGAGTAGCCAATGCAATCTCCATCCTGTAGCCATTCTGGTTTTTAGTGCTTAAAGCACCAGCTCAGACAACGCATAAAGAAGAGCTACAGTCTGAATATTGCAACTTCCAGCACACAAAAAAGCAGTACCCAGGTACGGAAATGTTACCATAGCTCAGATTAACCATTTGTAGGCTGCCAAATGATTCTCATGCCTTTTTGTCTGGCCCAGGTCTTACCTTGCTGTATAGGTAGTTCACGTCCATCATCATTCCATCTTTGGAAGAATCAGGCAGGAAAACGTGCGTCATCTTCTGCCCCTCTCTATTTGCTACTTCAATGTCACAAACCTGGGAAGGGTTTAAAAAGTGTTTCTGAAATTTTTTGAAGACATGTCTTCTTGGGGAGAGACTTACTAAGCTAAATCCTCCTTAGTTATCCCCAGTAAAGGTTAAACTGTGCCTTGACCAGAAGGAAAATATAAAGCTCAGTCACTATYGGTGAAAATGGCACAAGTAGCTCCAAAGTTTGGCAAATGCAAATACACTGAAATCCAGAGTAGAAACACAACACAGTTCTCTAATAATTAATCACAGGAACAATGCATATGGATCTCCTTCACTCAAGGTCTTTAAATCAATTCACAATATTTTTCTAAGAGGTTATGCTTTAGTTCAGCAGAAGATACATGCATGATACAGAAAYGGCTGAGATCTACATGTATGCTACAGAAAATCAGCCTATGTATTTGCAAAAGTTTATTGTGCTATTACACGTATGATATTTTGTGCATAAGAAAATATTTTACTCTTCTAAGCTATATTGAGCAAAAGGAAAATGTTCCCATCTATGTATAGTATATATTGGGAAAAGATTAAAAAACTATATTTGCAGTTGACCATAGTTTTTCAAAGAAGTCTGTTAGAGGACATCAGTTCATACCACCAGCATGAGTGATGGTTGATATACCTGGAATATGTGCACTTTCCCAAACGTTCTTGTCTCTCCACTAATATTTTGCCAAAAATGTGGGGTTTATATGTATAGGAACATAAATCTGTATGAATGAAATCAGCTGTCATTAATTCATAATTTTGATAGAATATGAGTCACTGTATCTAAAACCTGGAGGAAAATATGATCGATAACTGGTTCACTATGTGTTTAGCTGGCTTGCTAATGGAGCTAACTTTTATTAGAAATTATTATAAAACCATTGAATCAAGCAAGAAAAACAACCCTGGTTTTGGTAACTGAACCTCAGTTTTTGGTGTTGACAAATGTGTTCRAAGTGTAAAGAGCAAACACATCAGATTCAGTCATTGTCCAGAAGAAAAATAATTTCTAATAAATGTTGGCTCTACACTCTTCTACACTTCAGTACACCCTGAAGTGAACTCTTCTACACTTCAATAAAGAGTCCTAGTGACCTCTTGGAGCATTTATGTCAAATGGTCAATGCTAATGGCACCAAAGACCAATAAGGCAAATGAATTAAAACTTAAGGGCTGAAACACTAACCTGTTGCAGTTAACATTTGTTGGTCAAACACAGTAGCAGAGTCAATAGGAGAGACAGAACACTTCACCTACGACTGCTCCGCGTGATGCTCTACATCTGCATCTATMCAGGTGGTAGGAAACACAGACACTGGTCACGCCGGCAAAGAACAGAACTGAATTCAACCTTGTAATATTTTGGCTGAACTTGACCGTTATATTTTCTTCTCAGCTGGAAGTATTTTGCACACTCAGAAGTTTGGGGATGATTGCAACCACATTTCTCTACCTCCAATTATACAACCTGCAATCTACTTTATACTTGCTGTGCCCTGGAGCACCTCTTCCTGTGTGAATATTTCTCGTGGCTTGTATGAAGAACAGACTTTAAATTTAATAGATATGAAAGTTGTATTTGATCAAAGTAAAATTAAATAATATTTCTCTGTTTCAGTATCAAAACTGTGAAAACTGGTAATTTGGCAAAACCCAATACATTTGTATATTTTAGGATCAGTAGGGACTAATACTGCTCCCTTTCTAACATGCTAATGGTGTGGCCAAATTAATTTTATTCAAGACTAGATTTTTCTAAGCAATATACACTTCATAATTCCCCAAGAAAACATTTACTTAAAAACTCATAGGAAAAATATATTTAATGGGGAAAAKGCTGCTGAATTTAAGTAGCATGGCAAAATACCATGTTTTGACTGGCATTCTACAGTTATTAAGACGTTGTATTTTTTCATAACTTTTAATAATGTGTTTCACTTCTGGTTTATACAATAAACCTCTCAATCACTTGATACTGAAATCACCCTCAAAATTTATTTCCTTCCATCAGGCATATGAACCAGTATGTTATTTATAGGATAAATGTTATTATTGTTGCGTTTTCCATGGATGTTGACTGCCCACTACTGACTAGTTGACTAACTTTGGAAAAACAATAATAATATGACTTACTTTAAGACAGTATATCAAGAAATTCATAGTCTTTATAAAGAAAATGTGAGAAAATCAATCTAAAAGAACTCATTTCAGTCCATTTGATCTTGTTTCTTTTTTTTTTTTTTTTTTTTTACAAGGGGTCAGAATTATTTAAAAAAACCTATATTTTATACCTCTTTCTGCCAATATATATGAACAACCTCTGAGAAGGGTTCCCTGGAGATCTTCAGTGTCTATCCTGCAGCCCAGGACCTTGCAGCACGCCCAAGTCCTCCTGGTCCAGTAGTCAAGGAAAGACACTTCTGCTTCTCTTACTGTCCTCTCCTGGCAGTCAGGAACTCTTCAGTGTATACCTTCTGCCTCATCAGAAAGAGTTCACTTTCAGAGATCCTTCGCTGAAGGATGTACCCACCCATTAAAGTGAGCTTTCCTTTGAAAAGCTCACATCATGTAATAGCTCCAAACCCTCATTTCAGCTGCATGAGCCAAATGGAAAAGAAAGGCAGAAGTTTTTTTCCAGGGAAAATCAGGGTGTGTCTCTGACACACAGCAAAATACTAAGATATATGCCTGACCTCCCAGAGGAATCCAGAAACTATGTCATGATCCCACTTAGAKTAAAGCTCTGTTTTTGCATAACTATTCTTGTACTGGGGGGGCTATTTCAGACCCATACTTTTATTTTTAGGACATGTAAAGTTGCATATGTCATACATCCATAATGACTGTAACTATGAATGTACTTACAGTAAATTCATGCCAAAGAACGGATTCAATAAGGGAAACTGATCCCGCAGAACCATAAGAAAGAAGAAAGAAATTACAAGAAAATTAAACAATATTGATGTTAGAGGAAAAAAACAAACAAACAAAAAAAGATGACAAGAGCCTTGTAGAAGTATATTATTTCTCTTTTTCTCTGGAAATACCTCTCTTGCTATGGTCTAAGATTACATTTGTTTTTCCGCAACAGTTTTGTATTGGTAGATCTCAGTCATTTTGTAATACTCATGTGCAATCAAGTCCTTTTTTTTCCTCTTTTGTTCTCTGTTGAGAACTTCCAGTTCATAGAAAATTTCTTTCACAAGTAGCTAAATGTCAAGAGTGCTAAATTTAATCCCATATAAACTGCTTCAGCATTCAACACGGTCTAGTTCTTCCTATATATCTCAAATCAGTTTTGAACTGGTGGTGTTTCCAAACTTTGTGCTAAACAAAATGCCCTCTTTTTTTTTTTTTTTTGGCAAAGATCATTCATAAAAATATTACATAAAATAAGTTTTAAGTCTGATCTTTGATAACCTCTACCCTAATTTTCTTCCAGCATGTCTCTCCACCTTTTACCGCTCCCCAGCATGTATTTTGCTATAGCTGGTCCTATAACTATATCATAATTCTCACAATTCTTCTTACCACTTTCCAAATGGTACCACCTCAAATTATTCACTGAAATGGTTCAACTTGTAAATGTTAGGTTTGGGCCTTAGAGGTCCTACTATTTTCTATTTGACTGTTCATACACATTAGACATGTATTGTGTAGAGGTACACCTTCCACCTCTTTCTGGTCATTTAGTATCTTGCTRTTGAAAAGATGGTCTTAAACAGGTCGTTAGAGCTGAGCCTGTATTGCTGCTCTAATTTCTCAGACTGAAGTACCCAAGCTGAGGCACTTAAAGTATCACAGACAAAAAGGTTTAGGGAATGGATCCTGAAAATCATAACTGTTAGACTACAAAGTCCAGACCACAGGTTATACATATTATAAATAAACTGAATAGATACAACCAAATGCAGTATTTTTTYCCAAATGAACATCTGACTTAATGTAATCAGAGTTTTTAAAAAGGTTATTCAATTCACAGGGGAAAAGATTGAAATTTCTTAGTGCCAACCTCCARAAGGTATGGAATTACATTGAACTTTGTATTATAAACATTTCAGACACCAGTTAAAAACTTATGGTGTTATGTGTACAACTCCTTTAAATTCTGATTGCTGCAGTTTACATCTAGAAAATGTAAAAACATTCCTGATCTCCAAAGCTAAACCTAATCACCTGTTTTAGCAGTTACAGGCTCCAGCTTCAGAGGCTGAACTTCTAAGCAAGGCTCAATTTTTCACTATCATCCACACAAAGACAGAGGTGTTTCAAGACTGCAACACCAGCACACAGCATTTTCWAGTCTACAGTTTGGCCACTTAAGTTAACTTTTGGTCTCAGTCCCTTATACAGTGGAAATTTCCACATGTAGGTCAACAGGTAGAGCGGATATCAGCTGGTACGCTGAGAGCACTGCTTTCCATGCTGGCCACATTTGGTCCCATCGATGGACACCGTTATGGGATGAATGTCATTAATAATTCTTAAGATCACTCGAGCTCATTATCAGACTGTGTGTCATCAGTTTACTCTTCAAATTCTGAAATGCTAATAATATACATACATCTATCATACACAGGGACATTTTTATTTTTTAATGCTGTTCTACAGATCACTATTATAGAAGCAGACTGTCAACTACTGAAGTTCTGATCTCAGCAGCAGACTTCCAGATCAAGAAGGATTCTGTATTTGGAAGTCAAAAGCTTCGGTCTCTAACATTGTATAGACTGCTCAACACTTGCAAAATTCTTTTCTAAATCAATTTACACCAGCGTAAAGCAGATTGCTAATAATATTGAGTAGCAATTAATTTCTGTCATTCATTTTACCTGTTGGTAAAGGAATATCTGAAAACAGCAGAATTTTCAAAAAATACACCATAAAGCTATAAAGTCAACTAATTCACMACTTATTCACTATTTTCCCTATTTCATTATCTTAGTTTAGCTGCCCCATTTTAAAGAGACTAATATCTAATATCTCCCTTTTCAGTAAGAAAATGATGAAGTCTCTTTCCATTGGGACCGTTTCAGTAGCTGGTGTTTAGGCCATATTGACTAAGAAGATGAACTTTGTAGATTAGAAAAACGATAATTTTTTTACAAAATGAAAAAATTTTAAATTCTCTGCTTTGGAAAATGACAATTTCTGCCACCAAGATTAGTGACAAAAATCTTCAAATCACGTCTGATGCAAACAGGAAAGGCATCCTGAAAAAAAAAAAAAAAAAAAAAAGAATATATTTGGGCAAGTTTGCCTTGTTAGTTCCAATGGCACAGAGAAGCAGGATGCCTAATCTTTGGCTATGCATGAGCTTCATAAACTGCCTGAGGGACTGGCAGAAAAGGACAGAAAAAACAACAGCTACAACCATTTTCACATAAGAACACAGCTGGAGAGAGAGATAATAATGATGCCCTCCTTATGCATAGCGTTCTTGTGTTTGGAGCACTTAGGAAAGAGTTTACTGCTTCTCTGGAGAATACCCACAAAGTCAAGCTACAGATTAAGTTGGGAAGGGGATGTCTACTCTTCCAAATGAACTATGGACCTCTTCCTCTTCCAGATGAACAAACGTGCATARAGAAGAAGGAGAGTCACAGGACAAGAAATAGAGTATGCAAGAGGAAGTCAAGCTTTGTGTCCTAACAACGAGGGCATTCAACGTGGGGGGACAGATAAGGGATCTTTTCTGTACTAGTCTGTTATCGATGGTTTCGCTCTAGTGACTGAGCAATGGAGAATTGGCTAAATTGTAYTCCAGGAGGCACATCCTAGGTGCTCTGACACAAGACGCATCTAGCATCGCAAACCCAAACAGGTCAAAGCTTGTTTGTCTTGCAGGAAATCAAAAGGCTTTATCAATAACACAGTGCTATTCCATTCTTTATCTCCAGAAAGTTAAATGTACATCCASTCTGTCACATTCTATTTTACACGCTATTCCACTTTGAAATGTTAGCAGTTAGTTTTTTAAATTGAAATTGAGAAGAGAAAATTCAAGATAAAATTACAGAAATTTTAGAGAATTTAGAGAAATGCAGAGAACAGTCTCTTATTCTAGTTATCACCCAGGCAGCTCCTGTGGAGCTCCTCTTCAGCAGAGAGTGCTGAATCCACACCCTGACTGCTCCATTTCAAGAAACTCTCTGGGATTTTGGAGCCGGGAAGGCAACCAAAATCACATTCATCCTGGATGAATCCACTCCAGTGGTACAATGTGGTCCTCAGCTGCAGGTGCTTCTCCCAGCAGGTCCACGCCCACCACATTGTACCACTTTTTCATAGCCCAGGCTAGAAGAGCTGGGGGGTCCCACACCCCCAGCACTAGTGTGGCATTAGGTTTCTGCAAACACAAATTTACCCAAAAGTTCTTGCAAGTGAAGTAACCTTGTTAAACAGCACTTACAAGAAATACAGAGGCCCTTTGCACTTTACAGATAGGATGGAAACTATCCCTCAGTCACTAATTACACACCTCAGATAACCAGTTCTATTTCAAGTTTCCCAGTGGATATTCTTGTGGTACCTCAGGCTACAATTTTATTTTTCTTCTTTTCCGACGACGCTAACATTCTTCATTAATCATTTGGATGCATTTGGCATCAACACAATAGAAAGACTATGTTGACCAAAATATAAGCCATTTATGCCTATGAATAGAACTTCCTGGATTTCCTTAGCTCATTCTTTAATTGTTGGTTTTTTGTTTCTTCTCATGTAACTATTATTGGTTTTCAGAGCAAAGCTGGTCACTGCATTTTGCATTGAGTAAACACAAGTCTATCTGCTGTTTCAAAATGCTAGAGATTTGTTCAAAAAAAAAAAAAACAACACAAGTTTAACTTCATTTTTTTAATAAAAAACAGTTTCTTCTGATCTTCATATGATAATAAACTTTCCTAATATTTTCCACTGAAGATTAATACACTTCTCTAGAAAGTTATATCTAATTTATGTGACTTTAAGGGTCATGCTTTAATAACAATGATGAAACACGATTATTACTTCCTAATGCTGAAATTACAGTTTTTACATTGTAAATTTTTCCTGCTATGCGCCCTGTGGCACTAACATTTTTATCACTCCATGTGTTTCTAGTTTTAAAACCTTTACCCCTGCTGTTTGAAAAATATTTCTCATTTTCGTCCCCTATGGAGTACAGAAATCCCTAAAGGCAAACCATTAGTGATCTTTCTGCCTTTTCCCAAACACTTATTATGATCACCAGTGTTGCTTCCACTGCCTCATTGGCTTTTGGTAAAGTATGCAAATGAGATGTTCAAAATACACACTTTTTGCAACTGTGCAAGTTCATACTGATTTATAAAATGGGAAGGCTATTAAAGTGACTGAAAATGTCAGCAAGATTTATGCATGGGTGACAAATTGTATTGGAAATGCTCATTTTTAACATGCTGGCCTGGGTTCCTTCTCTTTTTTAAAAAGTATTGTATGTGATACATTTGCTTTAAGGCCATTTGCCCCTCCCATCTCTCCATTTGTTTTAAATATACTCTGACAGTGACTTTTTGACCAGGAAAATAAACAAAACTATGCACATCGATTGTTTTTTATCATGGAAAGCAGAAATTATTTTACGTCTTACTTGTGCTTTTCCGTGAAGCTGTTTAAGAGATGACTTTCACCTTCGCTTTGTGATGAAACACTTGTGGACCAAACAGCTACTTTCCTGGAAAAAATACGGACACTGTCTGAAACAGCACAATTCTTCAGATACAGGTAGAGCCAAGTCCCGTCTTTTGGGTAACGCTCTGTTTGAGAATGCAAGGCTTATATTTCGAGACAGAAACTGCCCTGACGCATGTAGGACCCAATCTATGAGAGCAATTCCATATCCAAATATCATAAAGACCATTAAAAAAATCAACATATGCCACGTACAAACATTATAGCTCTTAAATTTGCCAAACATGGATAAAGCAGGCATGGAATCATGTGAAAACTAGTAAAGAAACCCTATTTTATAATTGTATGATAAAGAAAGATATTATGAATCAATGAAAACACTATAGTACCTTTCACAATAGCAAGGAAATGATGGAGAAATTTATGAGGGTTCATTTCAATTTTGGCACCGAAGGCAAAAGGAACCTTGTTATTGATGTTAAAGAGAAAAGGTTTAGGCCCATAATCACACACCATATTATCAACATATGTAAAGGCAGAAATGTTGTAAAGAAAGAAAATCAACAAACTATTGAATGCCTTGAAACACTCATACATAATCTCAGACGTATAATGAGAAATACTGGTCTGATAGCAATATATTCATAATTTCTGTCAACATGTACAGTATTATGTGAGGTTTTTTAAATAGTTTAAAGCATAGCGCGTTCTACGATACTAATATTAAGGAAGAGAAGCTGTGCTTTTGTGATTACTTTCTTCTATTCCCGTGCATTTAGTTTGGTGCAAATCCCACTCCTACAAAAGCTTAAACTGGTGTTTGGGTTTATGCAGCAATCCCAGCGCACAAGGTTTCATGTCACCAGTCTGCAGGATCAGCCACCAAACCCATATGCTCAAGGTATTTAAGCACCTGCTGACCACAGATATCAGTATTTCAAGAGTATTTAGGGGCGCATAGATGCAAATGAAACTTTTCATGATCTGGTCCTTACCTTTTTTTTTTTTAAAAATCAGTACACGTGAGTGTACTTACACAGCGAGTTCAGTACATGAAATAGGAGATCATTTGGGTACCCACAGCAACTGCAGATGCAGTCCTCCTCCCCAAGTTCAAAATGCTTTAAAAGTTATTATATAAACGTTTGTATTGAAAAATTCAATACTGAGAACTTAATTCTACTTTTTATATTCAGATCAGTCAGTACCAGTACCATTATTGCTCTGATTTTCCTAATTAGTTCATTAAGTTGCATAATAATTGGTTTACTACCACCCACTTTTTATGATGCTAGAACTGTGAAAATAAAATTGATTTAGGGCCTTATTCTGATCTATTATGCTTACTCACTCACATATCCTGGTGCTTGCTGCAGGTTTTTTCCCCTTCGCCTCTCAAAGTTTGCATATTTTTCCCTGGTTTCATTTAAAATGCAGCCCATATTCCAGTTTTATATAGGTGGATTTCAGATGTGCATTTTACAAAAATAAACAAATAACCATAGCATTGCCAATGGAAAACATCTGTCTCTCACCTTAGGAGGTCAAGATAAAACTCAGTGTGTGAAATACAACATATGAGTTTGAATTTATTTCCATTGTGTTAATGACATATATCAGTGCCTTGACATAAGTATCTGGCATATTAGAATAATGGGGTACCRTCCTAAAAGAGGAAAGTACCTCCTCTTTTTGCTGAAATATCTAGGCAAAAACATGATGCACTATATGGAAAAGAAGAGGGGAACTATCTGTTGCTACCCTGTCYGAGTAGCACGGCGTACGGTAGCAGTACAACAGAGAAGGACGCGTGTGAAACCCAGCATGTTTCTCTCTGGAAGACAAAACTAATTACATAGTTGTTCAGAGTGTCCATTCAATGCAGATGCCTGGTGCAATAAGAGATRTAGAAAATTCAGGTCAGGAAGGTGGTTTGGATTTAGAAACAATTTAACATGAACTCAGATTTAATCAACACTGAATTTATATGGATGACTGGAAGAACACCTATTTCCAGTACATAATAAAGCYGTGGCATCCTTGTTCTGGATAGTCAAAGCCAGAACAGAGCAGCAACACTACACCAAAGGATGCAAGAAAGGTGCTCAGATACAACATACAATCAGCTGTGGACATCACTATTTTAGAATAGAATAGAAGTGAATAGAAGTGAATAGAAGTGAATAGAAGTGAATAGAAGTGAATAGAAGTGAATAGAAGTGAAGTAAATTGCTCTTCTGTCATTTCTGTTGCTTTCTCAAAAGCCACCCTGCCAAAAGAGAACAAGGAATACTTCACCTCTTCATCCACTTTATGAAGAATGCATGGGGAGGGGGAAGAAAAAAAAAAAAAAAAAAAAAAAAAAAAAGAAAAACTCTAAAACGTTATATATTTGCTTACAACTTGAGGCAGTTATTGATTGGAGGCACTTCTGCACACTAACACCACCAAAGTTTCAAAAAAGAACTCCTCCTGTGGAAAAAACAAGTGAGGTCCACACCTTGCAGCTCCCAGTGGCCCAATCCAGAAGCCCAACCCCAGGCTGTAGTGCTAAAATGAATAAAACAGAACTCGAAAACAGCGAACAAAGGTTTTCATGAGTTTTYGCTGCTCTTGGCCTGCTTTTATTTTTGGCTGTCAACTTTGCAGCTTTTGGAAATGGAAGTGTACAGACACTATGTAAATCTGATATTCCCTCCCACAGAAGCAAGGAACTGTCCTCCGTGCATGTGTTTCAAAAGTTAAAAGTTTATTGACATTGCAGCCAGTTTAAAATGTTATTGGGAATGCAACACGGKGCATTATATCCTCATGTTTACCAGATGGCGGCCTTAAACGCCATCAGTTGTGCCACTAACGCTTCCAAACGAAGAGACAGCGGTTTAGAGGTGGCTAAGACCTTTCGGTCCTCCCTGCCAGAAACACCTTTTTCCTCCCAGGTTCCAATACACAATCATTGCACTAATTGYTCTGGACCATCGAGCCCCAAAACTTTTGTGCCAACTGTCTGCTGTCCACCCTTAAAATTTCTCTCGGACAACAAAACACTCAGCTCATCAGAAATTTAATTAAAAACACTTCTGAAGACACAGTTGACTGATTCTGATGTAACCAGGGGTTAAAGCATCTAGATAACAGTGTCTTCAGACTACCATTTGAGAACCACTGTCAATCCCATTTCATACGATTATGACAATCCTGAGGCACAACTTTCAAGAGAAAGAGCTTCATCTACCGATACTGTACTGCAGAACAAGTTCTGGAACTTCTCTTCATGCTGAGATATATTCATCTTACTATACCGATACTAGCATTTTCTGGAAAAGGGCTACCGAGTCAGGGGCCAGTTCTCACCATGTAATATTTCGCTTACATTACTCCRTTTTCCCTGTTCTCCCAGAATATGGCCTCATTTGATTAATATTTTTTCTTGCTGATGTAAATATTTTCAAACACTGCAATAAAAATTTCATTATAAAAGTGATTGAGATGTTTTGGGTAGTTTTGCTAAAAAGAGATGATTTGCACATTTTTTTCAAATATACACTTGAAGGGAACTGATGTGAAGTTAGTGCTATAATAAAAATGTAAATAAAATTCATTATAGTTCATACACTTCCTGATATCATCTTTATTGACTCAATATTATTGAAATACGTAAAAATAAATATAAAATTATTTTGAGAATACATCAGTACACCTTATTTTATCATCATAAAATAATAATGGAAAATTCCTTCAGGAAAAAAGATGACATTTACAATACATGAATTTTCTTATGTTTTCCACAAGTGTGATGCTACATAAAATTAAATGTATATAATTAATGTTCCTCTGTTTATGAGCAGCATTGCTTTATCCTTACTGCATACAATGTCTCAATGCCAAGATATAATACAGACCCATTGGAGCCAATTTCCCTGCAGTATCACAACATTTTTATGGTTTCTTGTAACCATCTAAATCGTACTACTTGAACGATGTTTGTCAATGAATCTTTTAGCTTAATTGCAAGATGTCATATGTGCTTCATGACCTGTTTTTGAGGTCAAGTAACATTTATATCTCACTGGAACAAATATAAGTGTCAGCATTGAAATGCAGTATTCAGTGGGTTATATGCTGGAGCTGACAGACGTTAGAGATGATTTTGGATTCTCATTGCATATTGTAATTTACTCTTAGCATGTAACTCAGAGCTGACAAAGTGTGACTCAGATTTAGAGATTTGGATTTTTTTTGAACATTTCCTCACATCCACAGGATCACAGAGTGATTTGGGTCTCTGCCCTGACCTCCTGCCCCAGCAGGGTCAGCTCTGGGGTCTGACCTGGTTGCTCAGGGTTTGATCCACTCATGCCCTGCAAACTTCCAAGGATAGAAATGGCACAACACCTCTGGACAAGCTGCTCCCCTGTTTGACTGTCCTCATGGGGAAAAAGTTCCTCCTTGTATGCAGTGTGGATCTCTACCTTTCCAACTCATGCCTGTTGTCCCTCATGTTCCTGCCCCACACCAAGTGCYGAGTAAAGGGACATAATCACAGCCTCAGCCTCTGGCCACGTCCCTSCTCCTACAGCCCAGGTGCTGCTGGCTCCTACACAGCTCGCTGCCTACCAGCACCCGGGCATTTTCCCTAGACCTGCTAACTAACCAGATGGTCTCCAGCAGAATTTTTCACAGGAACTATTCCTTCTTGGGGCAGGATTTTGCATATCTCCCTGTTGATTTTCCTGTAGGTCCTACTAAACCACTTCCCCAGCCTGTCTAGGTCCCCCTGAAAGGAAGCCCTGACCTTGAGCATATCACCTGGATCCCTAGTCTGGTGGCATCCGCAAACGTGTTGAGAGTGCACCCCATTGCCTCCTCCAGGTCATTCATTGATAAAGATATTAGCACAGAATAAGTCTCAAAGAGACCACTGCAGATTCTATCACTTCTCAGACTTTCAGGGGTGAGGATTTAATCCACCCATTAACTACTGCCCTCTCTAAGCCTGCTCATCCAACCAGGTTTTGGTTGGTTGGTTGGGCTTGTTTCCAGCTTCAGCTAAAACCACCTGAATTCCTTCCTAGTCCATGTTCTTCAAATATTGCCCCACATGCTGAACTCTGTTAGGACCACAGGTTACCAAATTTTATGAAATTCCAGTGAGAAAGAAATGYTAAAGTTTTAATATCTCCACAAACAGAATAGGAAGCTTCTACTGCTTTGATAATGTAAAAGTGTGACTAGGAGTACTATAAAGTCCTATAGTCTCTTAGTCATTCTGTGGTTTAGATCATATGGGAGAGGTGTGGTCTTGCGAGCGCCAACTGAGCACAAGTTTAGAAGCTGGGGAGTTGAATTCCGGTTCTATTTTTAACATTAATTTGTCATATGCGTGGTCAAGTGAGGAACTGATGTCTGACCAGGATTCAAGAATATAATACATAGACTTAAGGAGTTGTAGTGTCAGATGAGAAATGCCATGACTGTACAGCGCAAAGCCCTGATCCAGTAAAACATCGTTCTGCCGCCTGAAAAAAATTCAAAGCGTGGCAATGGGTCAGCACCCCCTTAACAAGCTTTGTGCCAGAGCAGGTACCATCAGCCCTCCTCCAACCAGTATAAAACCAGCAGAAATTTTGCTGAACTATGCAGTTCACCAGGACTCAATAGTGTGTACACGCTGATTGAGAACAAATTGATATTGCTGGGTAACCTGCCCACGGCCACCACCAGTGTTCACGGTCACATCACTGCTCCACAGCCTCTGCTTCCCCGGTCATAACGAAACGAGTCCCCAAACAAAAGTCACCACTTTGAGACTGGCAGTGAAGAATCAGAATACTTCTTTTCTGAAGAATTATTTTAAATAAGCTCTGAATATCAARAGTAACACTCTTCCCATTGCTAAAAACTCGGTACAGCTGTAACACTTAACCCAGCCCTGTGATCGGCTCTGGGTAGAATTGAAGAAGTATGACAACAAATCTGGGGATAAACATTTTGTTTTTCTACAGTGGATAAACAGGCATCCTTCTCTGTCCATTTCTCACTGGATCTTCAAGCCTTTGCCAACTTGATTACACAATTCTTAACTAAATATTTGCCAACTGCAGCTGTGGTACTAAGTGGTGCTGCTTGAAAATTCCTTTAGCAAAAAGGCGACAGACATTATTACAGCACTTTTATTTTTAACATCTTTTCTTTTTTATGAAAAAAAAAATCCATTTAAGAGTATTAGATGGCATGTTGAAATGAATAAGAACTTAAAAAATATATCTACCAATAATTTTATATTTATTGCACTTAATTTAACAAATTATTGCACAAACTACATAGACAGCATTTTTCCTGTGAAATTATTATACTTAAATGAACTTTTGACAATGTATTAATTACAAGGACATGACCACATTTATTCTGCTGATCCAGTAATTACATGCATTAAAGAAATATTTATTCAGAAACCATGTAGTATACTTCAAAACAGGCTTTTATCGCCAAGATACATTTCCTGTATACAACTGCCTTTTTGCCATTTATAAGCCTTTTTCAAACTTTTACAGAGGGCAGAATTTGACTTCTCTTTTTAGCCAGTGTACATAAGCACGTGAATTTTCAATTAGTTTCTTATTTTCTTTTAAGGCCGTCTAGTTCTGCTGTATTTGATARCCAGTGTAAAAAATTGAAATATTCTCACTTGCATCAGAATCTCTCCATTAAGCAAAGGAGAACATCTTCACAAAAGGAGAACTTTTGTCTAAATAAAAATAACAAATTTCTGTCCTTTTCTGTAAAAGGATGTTTCATAGTGCCAGGAAACATATTTATGGAGTCCTCTAGTAATGAGCTGTTCTTGACTATCAGCAACAGCCAAAGGTTAGAGCCACTTGAGAAAACTGCTGCATGTTGAAATAACCTAATTCTGCTATATAGTTGTTCTTAACTGTTACTATATAGACATGGCTTTGGAGTCTTTTTACTATATCATTATTTTCATTTTAAGGAAAACTTATAATACAAGTGAGGAAAGAGTAAAAATTGGAATTCTGAAGGAACAGTCTTAATTATCATAACCATGCCAGCCAAAAGAAACAATTTGCTATRAAAGAAGGGACGTCACGGACTGTAAGTGGTCTCCCACTAAGAAAATACAAAAGAAAGCACTAAGGGAAACAGGCACGGTGGTCCAAATATTCTCAATGGAAAAAYGTGGGTTTATGTTCATTCATGGTTTAAGTCTCCAAATTAATACAGCGGGACCTTTCCTACTCACGTGAAAAGATTTACTCATGCACCTTTGTGTGCAGGATGTTATTCTAAGGCAATTAGGACTGTTCCATTGTATTTTTGCCTTAACTATTTTAATGAATATTTTTTGATTTGACTGACTGAGAAATCCTTTGAGTTGAAGCATAATGGATCAAACAGTGAGATGGAGGTACTGTACTAAAAGCAAATGAATATTGACATAAATAATCCTCATTTACTTTCAACTACTACATTTTGATAAACTGACTGCCACCATAGCATGGTTACTTCATAATCTCTATAAACCAGTTTAGAGGAAAAATACAGGCACTTTTGTTTTAAAATGTAGGCTCATTTAATCATTTATTTTACTCATTACTAGCATATAAATACATATATATATTCCACAAAAATAAAATCATTAAAATAGTGCGTTATTTGCTAGACCTGACATTGAAAGAACACTCTGGTGGAAAATATATCAAGCTGATCTTAACATTACAAGCTCTTTTTCAAACCAAAATTTAATTTTTATGGTTTCCATGATTTCTGGCAGCTGATTTTCAGAGCTGGCTAGACTCGACTGCTGTTGTTTTATAAATAATCTTAATTTTCTGGATAACATTTAAAACAGTGACATAAATGCCAAACTACTACTTCTTTCCATGCCTAATCAACACTTTCTGAAAAAATACAATTATGCAAAACCCAGCTAGAAGAAAGCTAAGGAAACCTCTGACCAAGGACTTGACCGGCTGATCCGCATCTCCTTTGCAATACACAGTTAACCTCCATCCTTTCCAGCAAAAGCACTGCCTAGCCTCATGCGCTATATTGCTACCGGGGAAGGAACCATTTTCCACCCATTGCCATTGCCAACCATAAGCATTTGTTAGAAAACCGTCACTTCTTCAAGCCATTTGTCCTGAAGGCTTTCCTTTTAGAAGCATTGGCAATGAAGTAGAGCAAGTAGAAGACAGTAAAAGACAATAGAAGTAGAGACAGTAAAAATATTGTTTAACTTTTGCTTTCTCAGGGACTTGTTTGATCAAAAACTTTCCGTTTCGCCCCAACACCTAAGGAAGAAAATAGTTCAAGCTATGGTGCTTCACAGTTCCACTACTACTGGTTTCAGGATGGGAAAGGAAAGCATTTGGGAGAAAAAGTTCTGTATTATGTTTATTTGACTTTATCCTTATTCAAAGCATGGAAGTTTGTTATTTGTGCTGCGACTGCATAGGCTGTTCTGGCGCTGGACCATGAGCAGCCCTTGGGGCAGTCAYGATCCGGCAATCAGCTCTTTCCCTAAGGAAGGAGCCCCACAGACGTCCCACTGGCTGCTGCMACTTTGGGCACTTTGTGGCTTTCCTGCTCTGCATTATAAGTGAAAAGTGAGCTGACTGAGACCTGCAAGACTACCTGCACCCAATACTGCTCCTGGTGTTGCCTCCAGCATGGGAACCRTCTAGTCTTTTCTGAACGTGAGATAACTATACATTATGTAAGTGAAAACTGGAGCAGATTTTCTCTTCTTCTGGTTACTGTTAGCTATATGAAAAGGCCAGTAAAAAGTAAAGAGCATGCTTTCTCAGAGTAATTGCCACAATAACTGACAGCGATGCTAGACTTTTTTACTATAGCTATTAARGCAGGCGGGGTAATGATCACTCTTACCCTTCTTAGTCATCCAAACACAGAGAGGCACCAATCCTGAAGTCATGTTATGATACCTGCATAAGTTAGCTTAGAGTCTGGCATGCAGAATTAAAGCAGAAATTCTGATTTAGTTAAAGGAAATGTTACTGTGGGGCCACAATTCAGCTCTAAGCAACTTGCCTCGAGTTGTACCGTAAGACAGACAGTGAAATGAAGCCCAGATGTCTTAACTCCCAATCTTCCAGTCAAAAAAATAGAATTTCCCTAGTAAATAAAATTGGACTTGCATTTTCCACATAGACATTATCTAGTGCTGGTGTCAGSGATGGCATTTGTCCTGGCACGCAGGGGAGAGCTTAAGTCACCAACCTGGAGCAGCAGCAGCTTCACGCACCTCTCAGAGTAAAGAAAATATAATGTATAACTTTGATGACTTCTTCACTTATATTTATTTAGCAACTGTGTTATACCTAATCTGACTGAAACCTTCCATTTCTCATAAGGTTTTCCCAATAAYGTGCACACTGAATACTTAGGCTCAAAAATGCCTCATTAGCGGATTTGAATATGTTAAATAACTCATTCATCCTTGCTCTAAGCCCAGCTTGTTTTGTGACCTTGAGAAGGTGACTTTTTGGAAATGATGGCCACCTCCCGTTCATCCATAGGTTATCTGACCTTGATGGAGTGATGCGTGACAGACCGTGCCGAAGCATGTGACCAAAATGTCTCTTTGGGCCTTATATATCATACTAATTCATGCCGCTTCTTCCTAGTTTTTAAATATTTTGGCAGTAAAGTGGCTGTTATGTACCTGACAATAACAGGTACATTACCTATGGATGAGGTTAGCCTTTGCTTCTCATCACTTTGGAAGAGCAATAACCACAGACTGGACAGATTTTGTTTCTCTCTCTTAAGAAGAGCCAACAAAGTCAAACAGGCATATGTTTGGTTTAAGGAAAACAACAGACCATTTGACTGGAAAACAATGTCATCATTGTGTGATTTTAGACCCTTTTACTACTATAACAAACATCAATTTTGAATATAGAATAACCACTGCAAGGTGGATCTAAAGTGGATGCTGCTAAAGGTTATGCAAATGTAGGAAATTATAATTCTATCTCAATGTCATTACACGTGTCTACTTAGATGCACATTTTTCTGCTATGTTTAAGTTAAACAAAACACTAAATGACTGTGTAGTATGACATCTCATTAATATGTTTCCATTCACATCTGTGCCTTTAGTATAAAAAAATAGGCTGTTCTAGTGATAAGAGATTAAGTCCTTTAATTAGAAACAAATGACAAATCACTGTTAACCCCATGTGATGCTTTCTAAAACTTCCATCAAATATTCCCCTTGAAACATTATTAAGCACAAGTTCAGCAGATCTACTTCCTAGAAAGTGCTATTTAACAAAACCCAGGCAGGATGTTAATACTGAGGCCGAATTACAGGTTGCCAATGCATTTCCTACAAGGGGATTGACAGGGGATCATTTTGTTATGGGGCCACCTCCAGCGTGTTGTGACAACCAGTCATTACACCTCTGAGCACAGCACTCAGCTGTAGGTTTCTACAGGATGCAAATAGCTCCAAATGGGTTCAATTTAGAGACAGCAGATAATGTATCATTCACTTCTTTAAGGTAGAAGCTTTTAATTTTCAAGGAAAAAGAAAGAGGAGTACATTTCAGTCTCTGGAAATAAAGATCTACTTAACAAAGCACGCTCGAAAAATTGAGAATAGAAATAACTATTATAAAAATAAAAAGCTTAACTTGCTTTTTCCACTTGTCTCAGAGACATACAGGCTTTGTTAGCCAGCATCCCTATTTATTCAGGATGCCATACAATTGTTTATTTAAAATCTGTGCTTTGCAACTACTAAAAAATACTAGGGAGTAAGATTTCATATTTGCATAGCAACCCTTTCATCTTGAGTAATCCCAACAGATTTTGCAAAGTACCCATACATAAGATCAAAATGGAGAGCAATAAGTTGTAAAGACAACTAATTCATGGCATAGGCACAGTAATAGTTACAAAAAATAGTTTTGCCAAAAAAAACAGGGATAAGAAGTGTCCAACCTGTTTAAAAATGGCCATGTTCATGAAACACAAGAAAGAATTTGCTAGTCCAAAACACAAACATACTCCCAGGTATTGTAAGCTTACACATTTTGAAAAGAAGTGCTGAATATGTTGTAAACAAAAAGAAAACTCTAGGTATGTAACAGGCAACAGGTTCACAAAGTTTTTATTGTAACTCATGTACTTCTGTCATCTTACTGCTGCCAGTAAGCTCCAAACGCATGCTTTCAACAGTGCTGTAGTTTCTMAAAGTCCACTTTCTTAGGAAATATTCCACAGCTGATAAGTCAAGAGGCCTTAGATGCCTGTGATTAACAGATCTACTCTCCCTCTTTTTCCACACTTTCTTTTCCATATATATACACATATATCTACCTAGCTATCTGTGTGATATACTTTTAAGTATCTTTTATATATATATATATATATATATATATATATAACAACAGGGTGGTTTGTTTTGTGGGTTTGTTTTTTTTTTTTTTTAATGAAATATGCGTACCTGCAGAAAGACACTTCAGTAGCTAAATGAAAGCTGTTTTCCACAGCTACCTGTCCATCAAAACTTTTAGCAAGCACTACATACAACTTCAAGAGTTTGTGTGTTTATTCAGGTTTGGTTTGGKTTGGGTTTTTTCTGATCATCCACAACACTGATTGAACAAAAATGGAAGTTAGCATCTGACAAAGCCAGACTGAAAATGTTTGTGTACTGAAAAACACTGGCCAAAGATGCAAATGTGGGTGCACTTCTGCAATCTCACTGTAAATACAGCCCAAAAGGGAGGTTCTTGGCTATTAAATGATATATTAGAGAGCTGGAGATTTGGTATCAAGTGTATTTCTTTGTCTTCAAAGTAAAGGAAGGAATATGCAAATCAAAAGCCAAAGCAAATTAAAGGTACTTTGTAACTGACATTTTAATTATCTTGTTTGGATATTATTCATTTTATTTATTCTTCTAAATGCAAACAATTCTGGACCACTGTATAAATATTATCTCCATTGGAAGTCTTCAGTACCTCTAATAAAAACGTACAATTGCTTGGCTACCAAATCCAATGAAACTTATTCTAAACATACTGTATTCATTATAACAATGTATTTCTGAATAACACACAAAAGACTTTAGAAAGAGGGGACAGTTTAAAACAGGCCAGTGAAAAGATGTAATTAGAGCTGTGTGGGCTTGGCAAAACCATCTCGACAAACAAGCTTGAGGTTACTTTTGCCAAAGCACTCCAGGCTTACTGAGGTTTCATTACRGCGAGGAGAGCTCAATTCTGGTAAGTATCAGATACAATAAGATGTAATCAAATATAAAGTAATAATAAAAAAAAAGCCAAATGGGAAAGAAGAAACTAATCCCTACTCAATGAGAGAGTTAAAATACAACCAGCATATTAACTGGCTGTGTTACAAGTGACTTCAGTTCGTGCAGGTTCSTTTGGAAACAGGAAAACCTGCAGATGAATTAGTAGGATTATCATGAGCCATTTATTTCCTGAAAACACTGTCAGGGCCCTTGTCTGTACTTGGACTTTGCCCACAAATACGCASGGAGTTTCATATCTTCTGATCTCCACGCAGATGCATTTAACGAACACAGCGTGCACACACAAACACACTCGCTCACGCGGCAGCCATAAGTTATTCGGGGTTGTTTCATCTTCAAGGGGGAATGAACCTTTCCAAAAAGGAGCACGTAAACAACTCACCCAGCTTTGATTGCCGTTGGATGAGGGAGAGACCAGAGCATGTATTTGAAGTGTTTCAAAAGATTTAGAGCTTCAGAGGGAAGCATGCAACTCTTGGTGCTCAGGCACAGCAGACAAGGACCTTCCTGTCCTCCACCACGCACACTGCTTGCTGCAGGACTATTTTCCCACCCATGCACAAGCAACRTCCTCAACACTAAGTAACATCGTTGGAAGCTGGCCTCTCCTTGTAAAAGCTGCCTTCCAGCAGTTTTCCTTTAGAAGTACCCCAACCTGGATCCTATACATCTGGTGAAAATGCACAGCTGTCCAAACCAGGATCCTTTGTCTCTCATTTGGCCCATGTAGCTAAATCAATTCCCCCCACAAACGAAACACAAGGTGCCATAATTGGATCTCCCCCTGTCCCCAGCTCCAGATACATGGCTGTCCTGTTCTCTTCTCTTGCTCCTGCTGGTGTCCTGAGCAAAATGGTCCATGTTAGGAAAGCAGCCTCTGCACAACCCCACACCCCTTCGGTCTTTGCAGCACACCTTGCCCTGCTCTACCTGGAGTGGAGAAGGACCAGCCACAGCAGTACCCTCTGCCACTTTATAAAGGAGCATTTTCCAGCATCTGACAGAGCATAAAAGCAGCTGTAATAGCCATTGGTCCCCCTCTGCCTCGCCGTTATTACCAGGAGCTCTGAAATACTGCAGCCAGGCAATAACCCATGAATRCACCAACAGGTAAGCCCCATGTCACGCATCCACCTATTGCAGACAAATTCTCCATTAAATAAAACTGAATTTCATTTCTCAGCCAACAGACCTTTTCCACATCAACTATTAGCAAGAAATAACCAAAATTCTCCAACTCAGTCTGCTAAAATTAGGCTTGAAACCCTATATTCTGCATGTAAGTGAGACATGAGCCGGAAAGGCGCAGTGAGCTCGCACACCTGCTCATTTCGGTGGGTGCTGTGTGCGGCTCATCAGGGTGCCGGGGGAGGGCATCACACCACTTCTATTTGGATGCCTAAATATAGACCTGGGAACCTAAAGTTAGCTTCATGGCCTTAAATTTTGGCTTAGACTTCATTTGGAARTGAAGCAACTAAACCAGTCGTTGAAACCACAACCTCAGTCAGCTGGGGGGAAGAAAAAAAAAAAAGAAAAGAAAAAAATGCAGAGTTCTGTACCATGTTATTGCATTACACTTTTCTACAGGAATCTGTGCAGTTTTAGCAATCTCCTTGATTCACTCCGCATTTCTACATCACTGGAGAAAGGGTTGGGCAGCCACCGGTGTGACGGCGTGACAAGTGCCAGCCCACAGCCTTGTTGCGCTACAGYCCCGGCATCCCACAGACACTCTGGATGGCAAATAGATGGGGAAAAAAGCCCAAGGATTTCCATCCTCCCAAACGCCACTGGGGAAAGCAAGGCTGTGGCCAGCCCGGCACCACCAGCCCCACMCCATGGCTTGATTTGCCCCAAACCAGGTCCTATATGCATGTTCCTGTAGGGAAGAGGAATTGCTTTCAACACTTCACAGCCCACAAGATACTTTGTCATTAGGGATGTGTCAGACAGGTTCTGTATAATCACMATAATCACTGTGGACAGCCATAATAATAATAGTAATAAGAATATTTAGATATTTTCATCTTCAAAGCACTTTTAAAGCATCTGCTAACATATGTCCCCAGCCGCTGTTTAAAGAAAACAATAATTACAACCCTGCCGACACTCAGGGGTGGCAGAGATTTTGGTGAGGATTAATGATGCTGTTCTCGTCACAGCCAGGCTGCGTTGCTGCCATTTTACAGATATGAAAACCAAGGTTCAGTGGAAACAGGTGGTTCTACCCATCGTACCAAATGTTTGGACCCACATTTTGGTGCTCTCAGACCTGCTCCATCCTCCAGTCCAGCAGGAAACACTGCATTTGGTAGAGATATTTGGTCATAATTTGGGGGGGGACAGAGGAAAATTCAAGAATCTGCTTTTTGATTTTGATATTTTTTTTAATCTGAATCAGGATTTGCAATACCCCAGGATTTTATTTCCCGTGCACTCTCGCCTGGGGGCCAGGTGGGACACCTCAGAGAGGAACAAACCATCGCTAGTGCTCATGACCTCCTTACCTCTGGTCCAGGAATGCCTCCTGCTTCTGGTGGRAAATCTGCAAATTGAACCCAAAAGRAGAATTGTGACCTGCCTTTGAATGGACTTACAAGTTTATTACAACAGCCTTGTACAGGTCTAGGTTTCCCTTTGAATTTAATTAATAGTTTAGAGTTTGCAAGCTTTTTTATTTGCCTATCCAAAACCCAGCCATTTATTTTTAGGGAAACTCGTGCCTACGGTCAAAATCCGGACAATCCCTTTATCTGCAAGGAGTTGCAAGGATGTCTCCAAAGCAAGCCGTGCTAATTTAAAGTTGACAAAATGGCTGTGGGTGCATATAGCAACATACCAAGTTAMCTTGTGCGCATATAGGTTGATTTTAGTTCTAATCATTAGGGTTTTGGACCTGAATCTTAAAACACTTGAATCCAGATGAACTGCCTCCCTGGAAGCTGCGTCTCAAACAGGTGGATTGCTCGCAACCATAACCTTCCCTAACCCTGACTTGGCTCTGCCATCTCCCCTGATAGTTAAGTTCCCATTCTGGCAGGCAAAATAACCTGATTTAAAAAAAAAAAAAATTATTAAATGTTAATAAATAAAATTGTTCCATTAACTCGGGTTCTGGAGAGGCTTTTCTTTTGTAGAAGGTTGTAGTCCAAAGCCACAGCCTGATAAGAACCTGAGATCCCAGGGGGAAAACACTATTTAACCCCTAGTTCAACTTCTAATGAAAGGAAACMTAGAAATGTAGCTATAATTCAAGATATTGTATGGAAGTCTGTTCAAAGTTTTTTCAAAAATATAAATTACAAGAGATTATTGATTTTTAAAAAGCTTACTTCAACAATCGGCTTTCTATCTCATTCTATTTCACTCTCTCTCGTTTATTCATTTCCTTATGTAAAAGAATTTAACCAAAGGAAACTAGCATTTTAATTCAATTTCTCCTATAAAATATATAATTTTATTTTGTCATAATGGCTGCTTTTATTTCCAGAGTCAGATTTTATTTAAATTTCAGTCCATTAGGAACAAAACTTCCCATTTTCTGATAAACAAAATCAGCAGGGAAGCCTCTTCAAACTAGGAATGTATTTTCTATCAACCTTTGTTCTAGCTGGTCTAAATGACAGGTATATTCCATTTTTCCTGCGTTTAGTTTTAAAGATTCTATGGGGAGGAGGGCGAATACAGAGAGTGACATTTTTAACAACAAAACTAGCAATCAGAAAAGCAGCCCCATGACAGGCATATGGAAGAAACRGGGAAAAAAATAAAAATAAAAAAATATATAATCCTTCACTTTGGACCACCAAAGAGGACTAATATGAGTCATTAACAGAAAACCGTTAATTTTCCTCCCTGTGACTGTTGTTTGTAGAAATACTCAAACCTTTGAGATTCAGTCATTTAACTGTTTCTTGGCAGGCTGGAAAATAGACTCCAAAGAATTAATAAAAAAAAAAACAACACAGCAAAAAAACTAAAATAAATGTAAATGTAGAGTTTGTTAAAAAATAAAGATTATTGCTTAAAGCTGCACTTAGTTTAGCCAAAAATCAGATGGTGAGGTGACAGCTTTCACAAGCGAAAATAACATCCTGCGGCGTCATGTTCTGTTTTAGTCGAACCAGCATCGCCAAAGTCAGCATTYGACCCGATGTGCTAAAATTGAGATCCCTGGCCCAATCCAACAACTGGTTTTCCCTCAGAACTACTTTAGCGTGGCGTTTTGCTTGGAAGGAGGCGGTMACCTCGAGCACGAGGGTAAAGTGAGCAGCTGGAGTAAATGCACGTAAACTTAACCTCTCCAACAAGCCAGGCAGAGCTTTGGAGTTAACATTAAAATGTTTATTGGGTCTGCGGGGTCCCCCATTCAAGCATGAGGCCACGCAGCCACTTTTGGAGATTTTTTWAAAATTGTTTTCTTAATTTTCAACATTGGCACACATCCCACAACACGGCGCAGGGGTAACTCTCTAACCGCCTGAGCAACAGCAAACTCTGTACAGCTGTAAGAGATTCATCATTTCTTGTAATGCCCAGACTGGGAGGGAAGGTGCTGCTGAGACCTTCGCTGGAGAGAGCAAAGGTACAACCCCACGGAGGGAACGGCTGTCCAGAGGATGCTCTGCACCAGGGTCCGGCGTCCCCCTTCCATAGTGACAAGCCATGACTCCTTGCATGGCAAGGACTGAGAGGAACGACTGCATGTGGCTGTTTTCAGCCCTTCCCACTGTTGCTCGATGACGGCAGTTTTAAAAATCCTTAATCCACGTGTTGGGGAAGCAAATAAATTAGGCATGCTTTGAGCAAATCTAAGAAACTGGGTGATGCAGGCAGAAGGTCCCTCCCTCTGCAAACCTGAGCAGTTTAGGGCAGCAGCGKCTGATGATTTAGAAATAGAAAACCGCCGCAGGAGCTAAGGACAGCGGCAGCGAGCGGGTGTTTCGGTGCAYCTAGCTCTAAAATGTTGCCTGACCTCTGGGCAGCACTCCTCCTGGGCAATATTAATGATCAAAATTATAGATTGAGCCTGTGGGCCATAAGCCAGTTTCTTTCAGGTTTTGTGCAACCAACATARCTCCTCTGCAGGTCATTATCCCACGTTTTCACTACGGGAAGGGAGAAAGGCATCTGGACGTATCTAGACCGTAGTCAGCACCTGGAGTATAACCCCCCCGAAAGCGGAGCCCCGGCAGTCGGTGCGGGAGGGAGGCACCCCAGCCGCTCAGCGTCCGACTGCGCGGGGGCTTTTTCGGTCACTGCTGGRACGTTTTCTGCAGTCTTTTTTTCTAGTACTGGCCTTTCTGGTTGMAAAAGTCCAGATTCTTCTGATCTTTGTTTTGTTTTTTACTAATTCTGACATGAGGATTCACAGGGTGTTCCAAATGGGGAGAAAAACTAAGGAGTTATTTCAGTCCTGAGAGACTTAAGGGATTATTTCCTTGTAAAACACAAATGGCAGTTTTCCTGCAACGTTTCTCCTACGTAATGCACACGTTAATCCATAATTTCCTTTGCCAGACGCAGTGTAATCCTTCTCCTGCAGATATCACAGCACAACTGTTGTTCCAAAAACAGGAGCAAGAGAAGTTTATCCACTCAAAGGTGGTAAAAGACAACTTTATCAACCAACTTTTTGGGTTATTCTTGAAGGCAGTCATGCAGCCCTAATACAGAAAGATGCAACTCTTGGCAGTCAGAGCTGACTCCCCTTTAGAAAATAGCTAAATTGCTTTTGGTACCTGATTTCAACCAAACACCTTCTTTAAAGTGTGAGATGAGTCAGCCAAAGGCTGTTATTACTTCAGCCATTGCAACAAACTGCAACAAAATCTACATTAATATATAGAAGGGGGTTTCCATGAATGGGCCACGATCCACTTGTTTAGCTTTTTGCCACTTGTTAATGATTTCTCATGCAAAGAGACCGTGCTATTAATCTTATGCAGGTTCAGTAAATTAGTTTGTAAACAACATCTTAAAAGTCTTTAAGTAGAAAAGCAAATCCAACACATTTAGAAACAAATCTATCACACCCCAATTTAAAAAAAGAAAAAGAAAGGGGGGGGATCTGGAGGGGTTTCTAGAAAGGACAGAGAACTGGCTGCTAAACCACACAAAAGTCCATTTTCAATTTATTGTGGTCTGTTTTCGTTAAGCCTCTGTATATGATTGGGTATTAATTCCTCAAAATAATTATTCCTCGGCCACTCYGGTACACTGAGTTTTTCTCCCAGCTATGACTGAAGGAATAATTACCTTCCTCATTAGTTCTACCTACAGCATGAGTACCCATTAACCTGGTAATGATATTAAGAGTGGAACCAGTCTGGGGGACTTGGGTTATTAGAGGGAGTGAACATCCCGAGCCGTTTCGGTGCGCTCAGCCCCGCTTTTGCTGTGCTGAAGGGACAGCGAGAGCAGAGCCAGCTCCTTGGCCCAGCAGCGGGACATGCTCAGAGGGGAAACCTGGCTCCAGCCTGGTCCAGCCCTGGCTCTCTCAGGGAGAAAAAAAACCCRGGGTGAGGATCTTAGCAAGCCAGATCCTTCCTCTGGCTGGGGCCAAAGTGCAGTTCCCCTATTTCATTTCTAAAGGAGAAATTCTTCACCGTGAGGGTGGTGAGACACAGGAACAGGTTGCCCAGAGAAGTTGTGGGTGCCCCATCCCTGGAAGCRTTCAGAGTCAGGTTGGATGGGGCTTTGAGCAACCCGATCTAGGAAAGATGTCCCTGCCCATGGCAGGAGGGTTGAAGTAGATGATCTTTAATAGATGATCTCCCTTCCAACCCAAACAGTTCTGTGATTTTATAAGAGTAGTTTCTACGCAAGGAGTTAATGCACCCAGCACCAGCCTGTTGCTGGAGATTTAGAGAAGAGGAACATCAGTTTCACAACCACATATGGGGAAAAAGAAACATGTTCATCTACATATTTCCCATGAAGATCAAAATATCTTGTACACACAGAGCCATACCTTGTATATTTTATTCGCATAAATGTGTGCTCTGTTTTTCTAAAAATACCTTACAGAAAAAAAAAAAAAAATTACCCATCCCCTGATTCTCCCTTTGTATATACAGYGGAAAGTTTTCTACTTCATTTTATAGTTCTTTGGCGATTTCCTCCATGTCTTTGTTTCTTTCCTATTTGACCACTGTACRGAGAAAAGCGTAAAGATCTCCATAGCAATCAACCTATCCAGCTCCTTCATTTACCCTCTGCTGAAGCCAGAGGGAAATTTTCTGAGCAGCACAAAGCGTGGTGGGGTGATTTACCTCTTGTCGCCCTGGTCTGCCCTCGGGACCGACCCTGCGCCGGGAGGGAGCTGCAGCCCCTGCCCCTGCCCCGCAGCGGGTGCACCCCTTCCCCGTCCCAGAGACCAACCCATTATTGCCCTGGTATGGGTGGTTGTTGTGCCCATGGCAATTGGCCTGGATTCCATTGCATTCTCACTGTATATGTCTTTCGGTGGTAATCATTCTTTTTTTCACGTGTACTGTGAAGGACTCAAATCTCATCTGTTTTTCCTAAACATTTTCAGAGAGATTCAACAGTGAAGTGTCAAAGTTCTGCTTTCTCCTGCTCCACCTTCTTTTTTCCCCCTCTACCTCTTTCTGTATGAAGTGATCAGCAAACACCCAGTGCTAACAGAGCCAAGAAAGTCTGTACTGCAACGTACTTTAAAGTCATCCAGGTATTCGTATATTCATATCCACTCAGAAAAGGAATCAATCAAGCAGCAACATCAATAAGGCTGCAAGTGCTAAGTCTAGCAGTACCTGTCCCATCTCTCCAACTATAGCACCCCGGAGGCTGCAGAAAAGAAACTCCAGAAGAACTTTGATTTAATGAAGGTCTTTGCAAATGGTTCCTGATGGACTCCCTAAAGCCTCAGTTTCCCCACAGCTTACAGAGACCCAGAGGCAACACTGAGCTATAGATTTTAAAGCGCGTGATTATTTAAGCCACGTGGGAGAGTTGCAATGGAGACAGAGGAGCAGCGTGGCACCAAACCCTGCAGGGAACAAGCATTCAGCATCTCCCTCTCCCCCCAGACGTGGGTCTGGTACGCATACACACACCCCACGCACACCCCCAGACCTGGGGTCAAAGTCAGGGAGATCTGTGCAGAAACTTGTTAGACTTTGTGCATTCAACAGCTGAAGGTTATAGACAACAAATAATTTAGTTTTGTGCATACAGTCGCTCTACCCAGTTATCAGAGAGATCCTTGTGATATCTATATTCCCACTCCGCCTTTACAAAATATACTCAAGCAATACGTATTGCAAAATAGTTGTCTCGAGTAATTAAAGTGCAAGCGGTAATGCTAAGACACTGTATTGTCTAAAGCATGAAATTCAACAGTTCTCTAAGATTAATGTCCTGTTCCTGTAACTTGGTTGTTCTTGGCTTAAGTATTCAACATAATGCTACTCATTACAGAGAGCAGTGACATCTATATCCAAGGGGGAAATATGGTTCAAGTCAGCTTTCGTGTTTAAATATTAGTAGTAAATTCAAATTCAATTTCACATGATCAGTGTATGTGACACTAACTACATCAAGGTAGACTTGGGGATTTCTCAACTCTATATTGAAGAGAATTACATGACTGAAAACTAATTAGGGAAGCACATAAAGTGAATTTATTTAGTATTCTCTTGTATGTAGTTAACTTAAAGTAATGTATCAAATTTCCTACAGAAAAAATGTGGCTACATAACACTGAACAAAATGCATCAGAAATCAGATCAAGCAAATTATATTTTTTTCCTTTTAAAACTGAAAATGTTTAAGCTGTAATGAAAAAAATTATAATAGAGGGATTTTTCCTCTGGAGAAGAGGCGTGCTTTGGTGCCGTGTCTCACACAGGGAATAAGAAACAACTGCAACGCAAATAAGAAAAAGCAGTCAAATGTTATTTGTCTCTCCTGAACAAATAGCACCTGAATTTTGCTTCCCGAAGCTCCCGGGTACATTTCTGCCACAGCAGTGCCCTACGCGCAGCCAGAGCAAAGCCCGGCGGCCGCTGTGCGAGCACGGAGCAGGATTGTTCCGCAAAAAAAGTAAACGGCCTTCAAAACGAACGTGCGCGTCGTGCTAAAAAAAACACTCTTAAATCTTTTATCTCATCCCTCGCGCAGACCTTTCCTCCTGTCTACGTAATATTTTAAGATGAGCCCAGCTCCCGCCGCCYCTTCCTCTGGCCCCTCTGCAGCAGGCAGGTTACCCGCCAGAGATGAGCGCGGCACCCCGAATGCACGGCGCTAGTGACAAAACGCTACCTACAAATGCGTGATAAATGTTTTATAATGCTTTTGCTGCGCGTTATAAATGATAAATAGATGACAATGGACGTCTTATAAAGTATTTATATCCTATTGTCGTTATTGTTGCGCTACAGCTCTGAACAAAGCATTAAAGCAAATGCGAGTCTAAGTGCTGGTGATGATATGTATTAACAAAGCCATTTATGATAAACGGACAAACCTTTGAGGGTCACTGACACTTTGACAGGCATTACACAGGCATTTTTGCCTGTMATGTTTTTGCTCCATTTTTACCACCCAACCGAAGTAACTGCATTTTAAGAACAATAACAAAATATTTTATTAACTGGGAATAAACCAATAAACCTGACTCTCCTGAAGGCAACGGCAATAAAATAAGAGGGTGATGTGCCTGCGATGGCAAAGGGATTCATCCCGTTCACTAACCCCAATACCATCCTGAAGAGCAGAACAGAGGACCACATCATCTCCAAAAAGTTTTTGCACTGCAAGAGGGTAATTCATTTAGCTTCAGCCTGGGTTTGCGGTTGCTTTTCCGAAGGCGAGGCACTTTTTGCACCCTATCAGAAATTATGTCTACAATAGGGACTTCGCTAAACTTTGCTTATTGATGCATTCCAGTGGCATTTGTGGTTAAAAGCTGCCTGTTATGTACAAGGACATGGCAAATGGAATATTGCACTCAGTTTTTTGGGGGAAAACCCCATCATGCAGCCGTTGGCCCCTGGGTCAAGACAATATTTTTCCAAATGTTTGTTCTGCCTACGCGTTCAGCGAAAACATTCAGGTTCACACATTGATCAAGTCAGAGGAACCAGACCAGGTCAGCACCTGTCTGCAAAAATCTGCTTTAAAACAAGTAAGCAAAAACCCAAACTTATCTTCTCATATTGTAACCACAGCTGGGAGTAGAAAAGGAAATCTCAGCAAAAGCTGATGGGAAGCACTGCGCTCGGGGAGTGCCCATGTCTCTCCCCGACTGGGAGGGCAGTCGGGTGATTAGCTCCGCTGTAGAAGGCTGCGTTGCAAACACCAGAAGTCAGATAAGGCAAATCCTATCCTGGGGGATAATCTATTTTTTACTTAGGCATGCTCGAGGAAGACTAAAGCGATGAGTAAACAGATTTTTGAGGACGCAGATYTAAGCTGTGTTGACTGTGGAGCGGGAAGACCATCCTCTTGCATCAGGACATGCATTTGCCCCTGGTTGGGAACTCAAACTCTGCTCTCTGCCAGCCCGAGAGCGTGCTGCGGGGCCTTTGTGTCCCAAAAGCTGGGTTTCCTTACTCACGTAGCACATTTCTTGAGAGACAGAAGGCTGAAGTTTGCAAAATAAAACAAAATAACCTTTCCAGTTTCTTAYGTGCACTTTTGGTAAATGCAATGCTGCTAATTGCTCAGGATTTTCCAAAATGGGATGCTATCAGTCTTACATGCCCACTATTTTCRTACAAGAGGCAGTGGTACAACTATTAGATTCAATAAAAATAGCAAAACCTAAATTTAAATAGAAAAAACACTGGCCAAAAATAGATGGTGAATGGAACAGGGAACTTTGAAAAGAAAAACAAAACAAAACCCTATTTCAAACACAATCATTTAGCAAACCTCTCAAAGTTCATCTCAACATCTAAGTGCTTGCCTGATAATTTAAATATGTGTGTGTGTGTTATATAAACACAAAAATGAATGGACCTTGTTTTCTCTCTAGCACTGGAAATGATATATTTTTTCTCTCCCTCACAAATTAATTTCCCTGGGTTTTCTTTTGTCTCAGATCATACTTTTCACTGTATCACTGTGATTAATAGGTGTAAAATAATACTCAACCATTATTTTTCCTTAAGTATGCAAAAACTTGACAAATTTTTGCATAAGTTCATATTCTGTCATATATATATGAAAGTGTAAAACAAGTTTTCTGCCATGAACTTCTCTGCTTTCTTTTTTAAACAAAGTTGTCAGATGCTAAAAATTATGGGCCTCCATAATCTTCARGACATGGGTCTCAGCCACTAGTGATGGTTTCCTATACAAAGTGGCAGGAGAGGGGAAAGGAAGGGACAGAAGGCAAGTGTCCTGCACCCTACTCTTCCAGCTCTGCCGTGAAGGTCTTTTTGCTCTCTGCAAAACAAGTTTACATTAAAAATAATTTTTTTTCAAAATGGTTTCAGAGAAATGTTTCAAAAGCCTCCTGAWTCAACATTGAATTTGTTGACAGAATCAACAAGTTTAAGGATAAAAGACTGTCCCCAATTTCAAAATAGTTCATCCTCATCCCACATAACTGAAGGACTTTGGTTGGGGCACGATGTTGGACACTATATATTCAGGGCAAAGGCTAATAAACAAACACACCCACAGGAAAAAAACAATATCAGCATTCACTTCTAATTATTACATCTGATTGCTTGTGGCCTGAATATTCACCTGGCTCAGGCACTGCACATTTTTATCTAATTTTTCATCCAGTAATTCTTCACTTGCTTTAACTCTTGAGATAAGAAGCAGAAGGCTGGTTGGCATGCAAAATATGATCTGTATAAAACCAATAATAATTGAGAGGGTTTAACCTAAAGGGAAGAATAAGTAGTGGTAAGTTTGTACATAGATGGTTGGTAGCTGCAAAGAAATTGCTCTGCGTGTCCACTTCAAAAAGAATAACTAGTAACAGGCTTGAACTGCTGAGAAGGAGATTTTGATTAGACATTAGGAAAAAGAGCCTATAGAGATTGTGGAAACTCCATCATCGAAGATTTAAAGAGCAAGTTAGACAAGTATCTGTCATGAACGATTTAGGTACAGTTCATCCTGCCTCCCAGCTCTATTTCCTATGATATCTATGCTCTTCCCTCTCTACTTGTATTGTTAATTCCTACCTTGTTTTTACCATGACTAAAGTGAGAATACTTTTGTATTCTTACTTAACCTGTAAATGAAACACATTTAGTATTCCTATTTTTCACACTGTTTTCTGAAACTTTAGGCATCTAAGAATGCAGTAAGTATTTTAAAACAAAAAGAGTCTTCAGTAAAGCAAAATAGTCGTTTCTCTTTATGTAAATATTTCATTTAGCTAATAGCACACCCATTAAAATAAACATTTTTCAATGATGTGACACACAAAAGAAATTAAAAACTGGATAAAACCTAAATGGATAAAACCTAAAAGTAAATGACACATGCTAAAAGCACTAAAATACAAAATCAAACTGGCATCAGACATCTCAATGCCTGAAGAGTAGACTTTCCCTTCTCCAATTTTTCAGATGATACTGGGGAAAAAAAAAAGAAAAAGGAAAAAAAAAAAAATCTTGTTAAGGAACATTCCCCCTGTCCTAATTTAAACCAAAGATTAAAATGAAGATGCAAAGATGTAGATGAAGTAGGTTTGGTCAAAGGACAAACAACTATTAATTTCCATAAAGATTGCAGATGAATTTATCTACAAGATCTATTGCTTTTCATCAGACATGGCTAAACCAGTCTCAGAAGTAAGAGACAAGTGAAACTGCAATGCAAACTGAAAACTATCCAGAAAATTTTCCTGAGTTTTGAAATAGTTTGAATGACCTTCTTGGGGCATTTCCAGAAATAGACGTGCCCAGTACTCAAGTACAGCAAAGAAAGCAAATATTCCTGCTGCAGCAAAATCAAAAATAGTCATTGAGTTTTCAAAACCTCCTATCATAATTTCTTTAACCTTGTCCCTCCTGCCTGTGTGAATTCTCAGTCTGTGTTCCTCCAATCTACCCGAAGTGTTGGCATCAAGCAAAATTACTGGCACTTTAATGATGCAGCCCTAGCCACACAGACCTCCTTCAGCTGGAACTACTTCAAATCAAGCTCTCCATCCTTCCTTTCCTGGCTTTTCAAAGCCAGTCTCACTTTCAGATTTTTTCTGCTTGCCTAACACATTCCATTTTGCAGTCAGTGCTGAACATTGTTTCCTTCCTAGTTTCTTCCGCCTATGTAAAAATAATAATAATTTTTTAAAATTGGCTTTTGTCTCTACAGGCCAYTATACTTAGATTTCTTCTGTTATTTCTATATACCGTGTAATCTGTCTCCTTCTTCGTACCTACCCCATCCTTCTTCAAACTACCTTGCTACTGCAAAAGCTCCAATCTATTGGAACAAAAGCAATAAATTTAAGCAAAGTATTCCTCCTATTTTTTGTAACATGGTCTCCAATAGAAGTTACACATCAGAAGTGATTATTAAAAAAATCAGAATCTGATGGATAAATCAGAAATTCTTTTTTAAATTCTTCTTTCTACTGATACACCCAATTCCAGTATTTGCTTCAGGAACTGCTTGTTGGAGCCTACTACTCATTGTATTTAAAATTATATAGATTAAGCTGAAGTTTAGAAAAAGTTAAACTGATAATTTGATCTCTAATCACCTAATATAAAAATCCCAGTGTTTTGTAATGACATCATACATAATCATAAGGCAAAATGGAATGCCATATATCTGTTTTGCACCATTTCCCTTTGTCTTATTAATCAGAACATATTTCTGTATCTCACTTTTTCTACTCTGTATAGATAATTCAATACATGTAGCCCCTTTGCAATTCATGATTTATCTCAAMTTCAGGTTTTCACTATTCTGTCAGCTCATCAATAAATTCAGCATAAAATTGGTTTTCTTTGTTTGTTATATTATTTTAGATGTGTGATTGGGTCATAATTACTTCCAAGAACCCACAAGAAATTTCAGCTATCGTGCAATTACACTTCAACAATATATACTGCAGAATTTTTTTTTTTTTTTTTTTTTTTTTTTTTTTACATTCTCCTCCTTTTGCTTAAAATTTTTAAGGATCAAAATGTTTCTTATGAGCAAAATTTACTTCATATGTGTGTACAGAACTTATTATATCATTGGCTATCAGTATTGCTTTACTTCAGCCTCTCATAACAATGACTTCTTCAGCCAGATCATATAGGCATATTATTTGTTCTAAACATTCCTGGGAAGTAAAACACCCTCATTTCAGTCCAGCCTAGACAGTTTTTAGGATCTCCAAGCTGGCAGTCCAGACATTTTCTTACAGYTCCCATCAGACCCCTGTTTGGGCCCAAACCCCTTTCAGCATCTGTAGAGACTCGTGTCCTTTCTAGTAGATGGGGTCTGACTGTTAGYATGCAAAAATATCCAATATGAGGTTTCTAAACTAAACTGCTCTTACAGTCTGAAAAATAAGTTTGTTTTTCATAAGTCTGTTTGTCGAATGTATACCCACCTCRCCCCCCAGTCACGAATAGGAATATTCCTCCCAGCATAAACTCTTCGGGGTACAAAAAGTGCCTGCATCTATATCTGAAATTACCTAGCATATTGCAGCATTCCCCAAAACAAAATAATAATATGCAGACTGCAGAATGTGCTTCTCCAGCATAAAGCATCTGGTTTCACAGTTCATTAGAAGTTTCTTTTTCTCTTACAGCTTTGTGGATAACTTTATACATGCTATTTAGAGCCAACAGTAAATTGGCATTTCCAAAGTCACAGTTTGAACACTTTTCAAAAGCTAAGGCAGACACACGTCGCGTTGGCTTTATCAACTTATGCCCTACTCTCCTTATTCTCCTGATAGTTTCCTACACGCAAGAAACTGATGTTTTCAGTAAACTTGTGTGGTTGCTTTTCAGTCTTTTTAACCATTTCTTTTATATCCTCCATTACAGGCTGTTCAGCTTTCTGTGCTGGGCAACACTATTTATGCAGATGACGGAGCTATGCATTCCTGGAGTTTCATGAGTTCAGGCCTGTCTTCTCTCCTTTATTTTGGGATAAATAATGTAGGRAATCCCTAAACTTGGGGATAGATCTGATTTATCTGTTAGCTCTTAGGTATACTATATTTCCCCTCCAGTCTTGATGCTTTTAGCAGAAGATCTCTCTTGCTGTTAATCAAGTTTTATGAATCCCCGTTAGCAGCTCGCTCTCTGGCACTCTGCAAAACACGACCACTGCCTTGCAAAGTGCACACCACAGGACTCCACAGTTTTTCGGTGGTGATCGCACGAGTRCTGTGCTATCTCCCGCTTACCCACTCACTCGTGTAACGTGGCATTAATTAATTGGGGTGGGGGTTAATTCCAGGCTGGGAGTTCCCATTCACTGTAAGCCTCATACTCTCCGCATTGCCTCCAGCCCCACAACCTCACATTTGACTCTGGTAGAGCTAGAATTGATCTGAATTCTTAAACCAAATTCAAAACAGCCTTTGCAAACGTGCGGGTTTTAAACAAGGCTTTAACACAAAACAGCTTGAAGCATAAAAACCCACACGGCAGGCTGCCAGGGCGCCCGGGCTCTTCAGCCAGATGAGGAGATGCTGAGGACCTGGACCAGCTTGGCAATAGCGCAAAGTCCCCGAGCATCCCCSATGCGAAGCTCCAGAGCAGTGGCCACACTGCTGCCCCAGGCCGGAGCCTCTCGCCACCCTGCAAAACTGAGATGGATAAATTCTTGCTCCATAAGAAAGCTTCAGAGCCTGATTTTGTCTTGGTTTTGCAGCACTACCATTTTCTCCATTGGTTTCTCAGTGTTTCCTGGTGGAGCACAAAGTCAGCTTTGAAGCTCTATCTGATAACAAGGCTCTTTCTTCCAAAATAATCTAGATTATTTACCACTCCTCTAACTCTTGCGTGATCTGCAAGCTTGAAGAGGAAAGGGGTTTTTTCCAGATCATTACTCATATCATGGAAATGCGTTAGGTTATGACTAGATAGCTATGAGACATTGATGAAAACATCCCAGTTACTTTTTGCAATTAGTTTACCAGTTTTAAATCCATTTAGTATGGGCTACACTAATTTCTTATGTCCTAATTTCTTGTATTGAAATGTCATGCAGTAGTGAGTCARGTATAGGAGTCTAAGTGTATTATGACAGCTCAGTAAGCTTTATCAGTGCCTTCAGCTCAGATCTTTGCTCCCAAAGCCTGAAATCTTGGAGCTAGCTGGCTGTCAAACTTTTGCTTATATCTGTAATTTTTACCATGGCCAGTGCCAAGACTCATCCTTATTTGAGAGCAGTTCAACCAGTGTCTTATATACAAATCAAATGAGGGATGATTAAATAAAATAAGTTAGGATTTCTTAAAGTTCAAATGTAGGAAGTGCAGTTGGTTTGGGGTTTTTTTTTCCCTTTTCCATTGATTTTGTTTTGTTTGTTTCTAAATACACTATCCTAGCAGAAACTATTCCCTCTTGGGAAAAGACCCTTCCTTCAAGAAAATAATTTAAGCTCTTTTCTTACAAGAAAACCGCTTCCAGTTTCAAAGGAGTCCACCTTTGAAAACAGGCATCATCAAGTTAWTAACTGTTCCTAACTTAGTCGAGGAGTAGGAAGGTCTCTTCTAGGAAGATTTGTAAATGCAATTAGACATCTAAAGATAAGAGTTCTCTCTCCTAGGACTCTATAAAGGGTTTAGGTGCTTAATTTCTTTCAACAAATCTCTAACTAGCAAGGAAAGCCTTTTTGTTGTGATTTTTTTGTTTGGCTATCACCAGGTCATAGCARCTCACAATAAAGGTCAGAGTAGGGATATGCTGGGAACCTCTGACCAGGCAGCTTTTCATAACCACATCTTCCTACTTTTTTCTTCCTTGTGTTATTAATTACACATTAAACCTGTCCTGATTTATCYGAGTACCAAGGATCACATGATGCTTTAACACCACCAGAGATGCTATAGCCTGAAAGTCTGACCATTTGACAGCACCTGATGGTGAGCATCCCCTACAAAAAGGAACAGCTCTATGGCAGGATCAAATTTATACAGGAATGACCAGTTAAAAWTTACATTTTGCTATGTATTTAAATGGCTTTGCTTGAATTAATGACTTCTAGCTTCCAGTATTTGAGATCTGCATGTTAGTTTTGGTGGCAGCGTGTTTGTGGAGCTGCAAAAGCACAGGAACACTCAGATCCATTAATTCCATTTATGTATATTTTTGTATATATTTAAAACATAAATATGCGTGCGTATGTGCAAATGTAACAGCTTTCTATACCAGTTTCCATTGCTGTTCTATTTTTTCCCCATTTTTCTATGAGTATAGTTTGCCCAACTAAGGAAACAAAAAATAAAATCACATGATTTAACTAAGAAAGGTAGATATTTTCACCAACAGTCTGTATGTCTGGGGGTACTGCACTAACACTAATACATGTTTCCAACAGGCAGTAAGGGTACCCATTCACTCCAGGTTCAGTATTTCCACGGTTCTGGCCACCCCGTACAATATTTGTGCATGGTTTGTGGTACAGAGTCAGTTCTAGTGCCTCTACATGCTCAGCCAAGGATATATCATTATACTTGTAGCAATTAGATTTGACTTTAAATCAGCAAAGACGAGATTTCTCCCAATCCCATTTACAATATTCTTGGAGAAAATAGGTATGCTTTCCAATCTCAGCCTCCCTTACGCTCCATTATTATACAAAATGGGCACCAGAAGCTACGCATAACTATAAAATGATTATGATTTATCTGGGTATTTTGTTCCTTTAATATATTATGCCAATTGTCCTAATTTAACGAAGTAATTCTGTTAATTTAACTTTGGGGTTAATCTYGCTTTAAGAACACTTTTTGCTGAACAGTAAGACCGCACTCAGTTGACGCAATTTTCTTTCTTTTTTAGACCTGAATGTAACCTTTTTAAAAAAAAACAACAAAAGTTTCTAGTATATCATGTGATCAATAGATACAAGTACCTTCATTTTTTAAATTAGTCTAAGGCTATTTTCCTTTTACTGTTGTATAAACAGGGAATTGAAGGGTAAAATAGTTAAAACTTAATGCTATAGTGCTAATGTGGCTTTTAAATCACGTCAGCAGCAATCACTGCATTATAATTAACAATTTATTGAACCAGCAATAAAATGAACATCACATTACTTCTTAAAGCAGCAGAATAAAATGGCTAATAAATAGCATAAGCCAGACAAATTGCAGAGTAATAGAAATTTTCTTAAGATTTATAGTGTGCAGAAAGATGGATGTGCTATTAGTAGGAGCTCCAATACTTGACAAAATTCTTTTGCAAAGACATAGTTACCATGCATGTCAGAGTTCACAAGTCTAAGTGGTTTATCCAAATTTCAACTCACTGCTATTACAGTGGAAAATACTCATTACAAGGTTTTGTAACTGCAAGCAATGTGTACATTTGCCAACATTCAAACTGCTACTGCCAAAAAGATACTAAAATATTTTATAAACTGTCAAATAACAAGTCTGCTAGCTTAATCTGAGTCTATTTTATACTTCACAGGCGGTAAAAACTCCTGGGCCCGATCCTGAGGTCTTCACTCAGGCAAAACTTCCCTTGGCTTCAACATTTAAAAGTTACCAGGAGTTTCTGCCTATGAGAACGGCTGGATTGGGCCCAACGTTACGAGGAAAATTCATTAGGGAAGAAACACAGATTCAGTGAAGCTGGAAGCTCAACTAAATACCTCATCTCTATCAGGGCTGAGGTTACTGACAACGAAACTGTGTTGCGTTTTAAATGTTCCTGCTGTTAAGTTGTGTTGTGATTCATCATGTCAAAGTGTCTCTCTTATGTTCTTATTTCAACATAACAGATGCAGTTTTACATGACATGTCACAACATGGAGCATCAACTGGAAAGAGTCTAAAAGAGCTCTTTTCTTTTTTTTTTTTTTTCCCTTTGGAAAAAAAATAACAAAAAAACCCACTCTGCTTTTCACTGAAATGTGTGGCAAGGGAACTTGCTATGCAAATTTTGTGAGCAGACAGTACATTTAGTCACTGTAAGGAAGGGACTTTCAATCTTCAGTTTTAAATTTAAATATATCCATCAACTAGCTCATGTTCAAATTTTAAATTTATTTTACATACAAATTTTAACATGAAATCTGGAGTTAATCTCTGCAGTAATTAGCTGCTAAGACAATAAATGCTGATAAGAACATGCATGTCTTTAACAATGCATTTGTCTCTGAACCTKGAAGATAAATTATGATTAACTTACTAGTTAAAGGTGTTGCCAATTACATCATGAGAATACTATTCTACCACTTTCCARAAAAGCAGTTGTCCTAATGATGGTGCATTTCCAACAGAGTATTGTAYTGAGGAGCATCTTCGACCTATTCTATTGGAGACCATGGGGTGAAGTTGAATGCACACCACGAACACACACTCACATGCAAAGGAGGAAATTACTGGCTATGATCACTCTACAGTCRTGGTGCCCATATATATTGGATACACTAAAACAATAATAAAAAAAAGCTGGACCAACACAGCTGTCTGATTAAATGTGTAAGCACCAGTCTAGCTGCACTGAAGTCATTATTTACACTAACTGGGACTAGGGAGTTTGGTCTCCAGAGACCAAGCAGGATTTTACTAAGCCTCCATTCAACAGAGCCACAAATAGAAGGAGGTATTTTTGCCTTTATTAATTAACTCCTCTAGCACTAAGCCCACAAAGAAACAACAGCAGTTGCCTCTTTGAGACCTGTAAACTTTTCTCTGCCCCCCCCCCCCCCCCCATCCCTGCTGAGCATGTTCAACATTTCTAGTTCATCCCACACCCAGATCTTTGGAGCACCAGGCTTTGGAGTGGTTGAAGCACGTCGCTCGTACAGCGGCAACCACGTCTCTTACCTAAGATCCAGAGAAACCCAAATGAATCTGAAAATGCCAAAGATGTAGATGCAGCCTCAGGTACCAACAGGACTAATGCTCATTAAACTGATACCAAACATGCCGGGGTTTAGTTCATCTGACAAAACGTCACAGCACATAATTCAGTATGTCACGTTAATATTCATAATTTCTGCAGTGTAGTGGGGTACGGTTCTTCATTAAAAAGAGAAGAATGTATTGCCAACCCCAACTGAAAGTTCACATATTGCAGAGTGCTTCATTCACCCTGAAAATCAGACAAGGTACAGAGAGGCATAACCCCCTCTGGCAGTAGACAGGAATAAACCAAAGCCATAGGGATGGTTTTTTCCCTAACATTAGTTCAGCTGTAATTCATTGCTGGCAGCAGCTCTTTTCATTTGCACAAAGATACAAATTCTTCTCTATCAGCTAAAAGAGCTACCAAAGCATCCAGGAACCTATTGAACATTAAAAAAAAATGCTTGATTAAGAAAGAATTTAAGTTGCATGCCCTCCCCTTTTTTATATTTAAAGGGTTTTCGATCAAGGTACATTTCATGAAACAATAAAACTGGGAATAATAACAGTATAACAAATTAAAAATATTTCAAAAGAAGGTCTGTTCTCCTAATATTTAGAGAGTAACTGTTATTAAGAACTACTGAGAAACTTGCACAAGTCTTTTATGCCATGTCCAATCCACCCTCTCTAGTAAATTAAGTGTGTTATTGAATAAGACTCTAAACTTTGGATGATTGTCCAACTTGAATTTAAGAAACTGTGGTTGTGTATCACAGAAATAAACACTATCATTTAATGTGAAAGGAAGGGAGRAGTGATACAAGGAATCTCAAGAAAGTTAAAAATAAAAGTGACATGATAAAAAAATTAAAAATTCCATGATTCCCTCACATGAAATCAGTGTCTGTGTTTCATACCATGCTGAAGGTATGGCTTGGCAGACCAAAGTTACTTTTTTGCTGTATAGGTCATAAAAGGAAGAAATATCCAAAACATGTCTGGTGCAGTTTTGCTAAAGATAGGCACCTTCGGGTCAGTTGAGCTATCTGGAAAGTCACACATGTGAAAACAGATCTCTCTGAGATTCAGGTACTGCCTACCTTTAGCTGTACCAAACGTAGCAAAATATCAAGGTATCTCAACATGGGAAACRTAGATCTGCATGGAAATTAATTAATTCCTCACATCAGTGAGCCACACCAAGTTCTGCACTATACTCAGCCTCGGTTCAGGGTTTAGTGAACTACTCACAACTGCTCAGCCTTCCCCGAGCTTAAGAAAATTTTAGAGCTTTTAGATCTGGAGGGGTATCATTTGTATATGTGTATACACACAGAGACACACACATTTTTTGGAGGCATATATGGATAAAGGAAAACTGGTAGCACATGAAGTGTAAATACTAACTGACACAGATAACTGCATAGTCTCATCTCTGATCTATGCACATTCTCATCACTGTTACAGCTCTTTCACTGGCTACGCTGCCGATATCCAACTAAATCCATAGGCAGTGCCCGGTTTATGTCTTAAAGTTGGGGAGGGAAAAAAAAAAAAAAAAAAAAAAGAAAAAAGGTGGGGCAAGATATGCTTAATTCAAAAAAAAAAGTTTTGCTCTATATCTTTTCCATAAATATGTGCAGATACCCACAGTATTATACATTACATGTAAAGAACATTGTCAGGTTCTGATTTTAACACGTCTAAGTGGCAGGTGAGAAGGAAGGGGACAACAATGACCCCTTGTTGTGTAAAGAACAAGATGCCTCTGTTCACCTCTGGAGTTATATCTGGGTTTGCGATGTGCTCCTGACCTTGCACGGCAAGGAGCAAAGCAAAGGACACCAGGGAAACTGTTTTTTCTGATTAATTCTGCAGCTACGAAGGAGAACTAAGACCTCTGAGTCCATAAAAGTGACCCAGAAGAGAGAAGGAGACAAACGTTGCTGCAAGCAGACAACCACCTGACCGCGGTGACGAGGTCTGTTCCATGAGCTAGGTAGGTACAAGACTTCTGCACCAACTRCGGAGGCACCCGCGCCACTTTATCGCCGTCTACGCATGTAGATCATAACGTACAGAGCCTGTTTAAATTAAACCATCATTTTAATCAAAGTCTGTTTGGAATCAGTGTATTCATCTGAGCCTCTACGCTCTGTTTCTTTGAAAGGAACGTGACTCCCTGCATGCAGCTGGGCTGTCCGTATTGCCATGCGGTGGGTAGAGCCCAGAAGGGAGTTCCCCGGTGAGGTTTGCTTTCGTGGTTATTTTTGTTGTTGCTTGCTTTCCCCCCCAAGAAAACCATGCACCTATGTATCCATGAATTAGATTCTCTTTCTTCATTCTGAACCTTTAAAATACATTCAAGTCACATTTCCAGATTTTGGTTGGAAGCTTGCTCTTTTACATTAGTCATGACAAATATATATATGTTCATTGGATAGCTCTGAAATTAAGAGATGCCAAGCATCAGAAGACTTGCAATATAATCAGGAGAGGCCGACAATGTTTTCCCAAAGTTATTTCCTAAACAGAAAAAGCAGCAGCCTTTGGGTTAAGGAAAAGACGATAAATAAAAGCCCCAGTGGTGCATCAAAACTCCAGTGCAATCCTCCTGCATCTGTGCAGAAAGTGGAAGATATATATAACTAGAATTTCATAGCAAAATATATAGATAACTGGATTTGACTTCCTTTCAGGCTCTCCATTACTACATGGACAATTTCTTTAACATATTTTTGTGGGTAAACTAGAAGGCAACATGAATTAAAGTATGCCCAGGAATACCCCAAGCCTGTTTAATCAATGGGACAGCTTCCATCTTCAGAAGATGGCATTAGAAATACTCAGGTACTTGTATAAATAAATGTGAATATGGATTACCTTTTTGTTTGGGTTCTTGTTTTGTTTTTCTTTTTATTCTTCAAATATATTCTATSTGGAACAAACTGCAGCCTAAGAAGTTGGCAGACTGATATTGGAGGCATGAAAAGGTACAGTAAAGCGCTATATTTTATACCATATCTAGGAATCCAAGAGAAAAGAAGAACAAGAGCTTTACGTGAGCTTATACTAAAGAGTTTTGCTATCCTGTGGTATGTTCCATAAAAMTCTAACAAACTGTACAAACTAATAGCAACACTTCTAGTGTCACAAGTGGCTTATAACAACATTAAAGTTTTACAGCCATGGCCCTTAGCGGCTGACATTCATGCACAGAGCTGTCTCTCTGGCCACTGCAGTATTTATTTTTCGAGCCATTGTAGATGGTCACAGGCTGGCTGTGTAGTAAAACCAAAGGAAACACAGAACTTTTGTGCCTGGCTTTTACATAGCTCATTGTTGCCACAACTGCATGGATGGGCATCGCAAACCTCAGAGAAACGGCACACGTTTTTCAAAGACCCCAAACTCCCCTATGATCAATGGGACTTTGTTGGWTAGCTCTAGAAAGCAGAGTTGATGCGAAGCAATTTCCACAACAGCAGAACACCTTGTAATTTCGCTTACAGAGAGCATTTCTGCTGCCACATTAGCATATCCAGAAAGATCTYTGAGTACAAACTCTCAAGCTAAATGACTATACAGAGTATTACTTCTCCAAAGCATAGAATAACAAATATCAAAGATATCATGAAATTGTCTTACGAAGTATGCATATCATAAAGACATACCAAAGGAATACACTGGGGAGATTAAGGTATAAGCCTCTACTGAAGGTTTTCTAACACCCACTGTGTTAGCACCACCAGTGTAATACTAAAAAAAGTTTCTTATTTTGGGTTGTAAAGAGTTGCAATTTGTTACCCAATAAAGTCAAAWGCTCTATCAAAGGTGCAATTTCTAGTGAAACAAAGTCAGACTAGCATCTCCAAATTCAGCATGGAAGTGATTAATTTGCTATAACTTAGCTTTCTGTTTGAAACGGCACACTGTGCCCTGACAAGTACCTACTAAAGGGGCATACAGAGGACATTTGATGACAAAAAAAAGCYATTGGGTAAGTGCTTTATAAAGTCTAAGTCTCCTGTTGATCTTACTCCAGCTGAAAATAAATAACTAGGGGGGAGGAAGGGAGAGGAACCAGCAAAAATGTTTATTAAAAAAGAAGTCTGAGTTAAGAAAGCAAATTTTTTATAAGATACGACTTCACCGAGGCTTTGAAAGAGGGAAGGGATTTTTAAGATGATCAACTGATAGATTGTCTTAGTAAGAAGTTTCATTAAATCTTATTACATCTGCTCAAATAATTTTAAAAACTTAACCGGGACTCTCACATTTTTGCAGTTTAGATAAGTCAGCTATTTCTGATGTTAGCAAATTTTCCTTATGCTGCCATCTTGTGCCCCAGAATCTCAGCTTACTCTAAAAGAAAAAAAAAAAAAAAAAAAAAAAAACAAAAAAACACACAAGGGAAAATAAAAACCCCATCTTATATATCTCTAGCCCTCACAGCTCCAAAAATACCCTTCAAAATACAAGCAGGGCATACAGGGTAGAAAAAAAAAGTTTGTCAGTGCCTACAAATAGGTTGAAATAACAGTTCAGATACTTATGAATCAAGTCAATATTACGGGATGGAGGAGGTTAATCTAAAATTACATCACACTTTTGTTGTCATCTTGCAATAAATTCATTTTTGAATGTTTTTATTGCTAATAAAATTCAGTCTGACAGAACCACAGGAAAAAGCAGTGCACCATGAGGAGTCAGCAGGAGGGGTGTCCCCATCCGATGCCCCATCTCAAGTCAACAGAGTTCAGTTCACAAGTGAAGTTCGGCAAAGTTTTGCTGTTATTTAGCTACTTTTCTTTCAATTTCAGTGTTTACCCATAACCAACCAGATTCAAAAGTTGTTTCAATTATGTTTTTCCCTTGACACTTACCTTGGCTTTCCAACTGCTAACCTATTAATTATACCGWTATTCCTATTGTATCATAAATTGCTTCACCCAACCATCATATTTTAATAAGTCACATCAGCTATTTCACTATTGCCTTACCTATTTTTCCAAAAGGAAACTATTCAACTTAAACTACTGAAAACAAAATTGCAACACTGAATTCACCTCATGCATTTAAACTGTAGTTATAGTAATATTTAACAGACAGGGCTATTTAGTTACTTTGAATATATTTCATGGATAATAATTTGTCTGACCAAGGCCCCCAAGGCTTTGCACAAGGACTAGTTCTCCATTATATTGGGTGCCATAGAAATACAACATAAAACACAGTCCCTATTTCAAAATACAAGAGAGGGTTATGCACAGCTAGATGCGAGCCAGTAAACTATACTGAGCCATCAGTAGTACACATGCGACTTTATTAAATTTCCCTAGCCATTTCAGAAAGGTGGGAAAAGGGCTGTTTTAAGGAAGGGTTTGAAGGAAAATACTGAGGCAACTTTCACAAAGTTAAGGGATGCTACTCCTAAGCRTGATAGGACACACACAGTGCTAGTTAATTTCTTATGTAGAGAAACAACATCAGGCTTTGTGTTCCCATGCTTTAGACGAATAAAAACCAAGCTGTCCTGTTTTGAGGACAGTAACAAAAATGTGACCAGAGTGCTATAACACAGCATTAATGATCAGTCTGACTAGTTGTAGTAGTGCAAGTAAAAGGAAAGATGGCTCCGTGGCATTATTGCCCCTTCCTCCTACCTGTCTCCTATGATATTACCCTTTTCTTTCCCTGTCCTGGCGGAAATGATATAAAATCTATATCTCTTATGAAAGAAACCTTTTTTTTTTTTTTTAGCTAAACTACAGGAATTTAATCYTGTCCTCTACATTCCATCAGTGTGCCAAAAATTCACGACATCTTCCTTTTTCCTGCTTAAGCTCCCCCTTTAAAGAACAGCCATGCACATGGTCCTTGCTGTCCATCTTGCATAACTTCTTCACCCGAAAAAAGTAAAAATCTCCCAAATCCCCCAAACTCAGAACCTGGACCAGATGACATCTGAAAGCCCGCAAGGTCGGATAACCTCTGAGAAGAGCCTCCACGTGCCTGATGCCACGTTCTGGGTGGTGACAACACGTGCAGAATTGCAGGGGCTCCGGCGGCGGCCCCGGAGGAGCGCTGCTGAGTCCTCGGCTGCCGGCTCCACCTTCAACAGTCAGCGGCTGTGATTTTCGCTCAGCAGTTCAGCCAGTTTCACACCCACCTTGCAGGYCACCCCCCCAGGCTAGCTTTAACATACTGGTTTCCCATCGCTAGGTTGCCAGAAAGCTGGCCTATGGGTTTKGGAGTTGTTCATAACAGTTCTTGTATATAACAATATACAAGTTCATGACAGTTCTTGTATATCTTCAGTTGTGTATAACAGTACCACAACCCTTCYCCGTGCTCCTGATTAATGCCAGGAAATACAGATGATTTTTCTAGCAATGCATATACTTGCATATCACATTTAATGTCTATCAGGAGATACTCTTTAAAAACAATTAAGTAAAGAAAAAGATGCTACAAGATTCCCTCAATTCCAGATGAAATTTGGAAAGAAATGCACAACATGGATGCAGAGCTACAAAGTTTTCCCAGACACATTGATACTACAAAAAAAMTGGAAAGGATAACATTCTTCCCTCTACTCCTATTGCCTATAATCTCTGACCTTCATAGTACAGACTTTTGGTACAGAATAAAGCTAAATCAAAGGAGTTAAGAAAAACTCTTYTGTAGACAGTACAGATGCCTTGAGCATTACCCTTCCTGAAAAAGATTTTACTCCACTGTAAATCCACAACTTTTGCGCTTGCTTAAGAAGCCAGAAAGCTGACAGAAATAGCTTGATATTTACTAACATAAACCAGTTTATTAGGAATATAAAGAATTTGTATTGGTTCTGGGCYCCAGTTATTGTACAATAATATCAGACTGCTAAATCTAATCCATAGTTCACACCCGAGAAGCATAAGGCAAGACGTCTTGTTCTAGCCAAGCATGAATAAAGTCACTGGGGAAACATACCCAAACCAACAGAACTTCAAATCATTTTCCCGATTGCCTATATACACATATGACACAAAAGGAAAAAAAATTGCCTTGGATCGGTGATATTATTACTTATATTAATTTAAACTATTGAACAACACATCTAGTGTCAAAAGCAAGAAATGTGGTGTTTACTTCTCATAGGATTTCACAGGAGGTTATACTGAAAAGTGACTTGCAAAGCATGGTGAGTTTCCATTTAGGCAACTTCAGTTCAGATAACTACATCAAGAAAGTATCATGCACAGTGAAATGGGCTACAACACACATCATAAACAAAAAATTTGGCAAAATTATTCACAGCACACAAGAAGAACCCAGATTTCGTAAATGGCAAAAAGAATAGCAAACACCCATTCGGCACTGCAGGTGCAGAACATCCTTATGTTTCCAGGAAAAAAAGAATAAAAAAAAAAAAAAAATAACATTACCTTCATTTATGACCCCGATTAATCCTACCTCTGTGAGTACATAAAAGAGGATGTTATTAAATCCAACACAAACAGCATACAGATCCCATGCCTTAATGCAAACAAACCAYGGTGGCTAAAGTGGCTGTCTTAAATGCAATAGCACAAATGCCTCCCTGGCAGGACTAGGTTAGCTCAGCAGGTGAAACCAATACTGTTTCCAGGTGGTGGTAATGGTAGTGGTGCCTTCTCAGTGTGTGAATAAAGGAGGACCGGGRAAAAAAATGGTGTAAACAATAAAGAGATGGAGGATCAGAAAGCCACTATGTTTCAGAAATTTTTGTTAATGATATTTCACAATAAGGCCAGACGTTGTTCACCCTTATCAAAGAATTCAGGCCAGTTGCCACATGTTGGATTCAGGATTTTTATCTATTTTAATTAACTGTCTGCATTACTTTCTGTTTACTGGTTATGTTACATTGAGAGTTGACTTTTTTTTAAAGAAAGGAAGCATCAGCTCTTGGAGATGGACAATTCCTGCAATGTGCTTATAGCCAATACAAAGGTCAGCAAGCTGGGAACCACCAACTAAACCRTTCCTTTGCACTTGCTCACAGGGTTGCCATGCTAGGGACAGCTTTATGGAAGCAAAGGAAGGAGCAGATGTGTATTCCTCAAGGGCAGAGATGGGTAATTCCCTTCCTATGGCCTTCACCSCACCACAGGGAAATAGAGGTTGGTTTTTTTTTTCCTTTAAGATGTATAGAAAACCGGGAGAGAGAAGTCATTCAGCAATGACCCAGAGAGCACAGGGGGCTTCCAGGTGAACTGCAGAGCCCTGCTAAAACCGCCTTCAAATGAAACAACTTTTCATGTAGAACCAGCAGGTTTATATCATGCTAAGTGTCACAATTTCTTCAGATGGACAGAGCTGTGGAGCACAAGCAGCAGGGCAATTTGGGGATAATTATGGGACCTTCTGAACCACAGCCCAACCTGCACACCTGGCAGGTCGGCGGATACGGGCGCGCGCGTCGGGGAYGGGGTCCAGCGTGAGGCCGGCCTGGGAGCTATGAAGATAAATGTCCTGAGTCAGATGCCACTAAATAAAAAAGGTACGCCACTGATTTCAGTGGRCGTCGGGCTGGGAAATACGGCACTTTTGTGTCCAGACACAGCTTTGGCACAGTCCAGAAAGGCTTCAGGGTCTGCACTACAGGCACCTCCTCCGGCTCCTCTTACGGAGCTGCAGCATCCGACAAGGCCATCCGTCCTGCAATGCATTTGGGAACAAACTTATACATCGGGAGGGTATCTGTGAGCATTTTAATTTGGTCAGGATCAAAATAATGATAACCAAGGATAATAGTGACAAAAAATTCCCCCTCCCGGAAGAGTCCTAGAAATCCTAATTTACTGACTAGTAGCTACTTTCACTAAATAGAAATACAGTAATTTAATAATCTTAGCATAGCAGTTTTCAGCAAGGAAAATTAACTAATTCATTATCGCTTATAATTTGCTGAGGCATAGCTGCCATATTTGTAAAATCAGCAGGTTCAGAAAAAAGCAAGTTTTTAATGAATGTTCTTTTTTTCCTTCCTAGATACATAAATGATACAATTACTTAGCTCCCTCTAGTGCCAATTTCTAAAATAAATTTCGCACTAATGACTGTATTCACCAATGTAATCATAGGAGCAAATTAAAAATTCACTTGGCAATAATTAACTAGTGAACTCTCAAAGGATTTAGTAAATTGCCATGAACTAAAGCAGAATTCAACTAGTGTCACAGTTACAAAGAAAGGTCAAATGTAGGCTTTTTGCAATAACAAAAATATGACATCAATATTCAGACATTGTGTAGTTTGAACAATCGAGGCACACATGCCAAGAAAGAATAGCAGTCAGGGGGCAGTCACAGCAAATGCAGTAGCTCTATCATTCCTCTGACATTTCCAAAGCCATTATTAAAGTTGCATTCATTTTTTTTCATTTGCAGTCTTCATTTCTAAGGCTCGATAATTTGGCTTTGGAAAGATACTCCAGGCTAAAATAGGACGCAAACTTAAAAATGTATATTTTTTTTTAATCTTAAATAGCAAAAAACCCCTCTTTTTTTGTTCTGGGTTTTAAAAATGGGCACAAAACAGTATCATATGCAGTTGCCCTGTTCTTAGATTCTTCCCTTGGCTTCTTTTGGCTGAGCTAGATCAAACTTTGGGATAACCCCGTATAAGTACTCTAAAATAATTAATAATAATAATAGACACTAGTAGTAATAATAACACACAGACATGCAGTATGTCCAGAGAAATGCTTGTGCTCAACCAGATGTTGGAGGAAAGAGGCACCAAAGGGTCAGGAAGGGTCCYTAGCTTGTATTACTGGTATGGCTCCTATGAGTTACACTACAAATAAAAATAACCATGAACACAGCCATATGAAACAGTTTATTTGTAAGAATATTTGGGKTTTTCTTATAGTTGTGGTGCGGTGGTTCTATGCCCCATTTCTAGATTTCTTTCTTTTGCTATCTTCATACAACACACTTCAAGACAAAATAAATATTCTCTCTGCAGAACATATGTTGTAATTACTTTTGATTTGGAGTTTTAATATAGTAGCCATTCTGCAAATACAGGTCTATAAAGTAGCCCATGCTTAACTTGGAAGAGATGTCACAGCCTACCAGAAAACGTGTGTGGATGCTACAGTAAAAGTTCTCATTTAATATGTATTAAGATAAAACTGAGGACTGAGATGGGTTGAGCTTCCATCAGCATGAGTTTGCTTTGCCCCGTTGCTGAAAGTCACCAGATTAAACATCAGTCTGGATCAGGCAGTTGATTTATGGTACAGAATCATCTAAAAAGCAACTGATTTCCAAGAAAATTCATCTCYCTCTTTTGAGTTACAGACTATAAATCCAACAGCTCTTTACAAGGCCTGCTAAACACCATATGCAGTGGCACTGCAAAAAAAGGTTTTCCAATATAAATACAAAATTTCTTTTAGTTCCCATTTTTCTTAATCCCTCCTTGGATTTGCTTATTAAACACCTCCTCCATATACCAAAGCAATGGCAGTAACCAACTGATAGGGGTGCGATAGCCCACATAAATGATCCAGAGAGCTGAGTTTCCTTGGGAGGCTCAGAAGTGCATTAGAGGCACAAAAGTGGGCTTCTGGGCATCCCCACCACCACCCCTGCCAGCAGCCGCAGGAAGGTCAGTCTCATCTCAGCAACACTGAGATCCCATCAAAAAGGTCATCTCTGGGGAAAAACATCACATTAAAACCTTTCCCATCCAGCATCTCCTACCACACTGTCTTCTACCTTTTCCCAAGCTGTTCCAGCTGCATTTCTCTGCTTTTTGGGGAAGAGTAGCCYATGTGAAAGTAGTTGGTGACTACTTATGAAAGGACAACTCGCTTTCTGCAAACACCAGCCTTAGGGTGTTCTGTAGAAACTGAAATAAACATGTATATTTTTTTTAAAAAAAAACAAGCTTTTGTTAAGGATATGAAGGAAAGGGTAATCCACCACCTCCCAGTGGTTTGATCCAGACTTCAGTCACCCTTTCCGCAGGAAAGACGAGTTTTAATTCCAGGCTGAGATGGCCTAACTTCAACCTCCAAATATTACTGTCTGCAAAGTTAAAAACTGAACAAAACCTCCAAAGAGCAGACAGTATCTTTCCATGCCAAAGCAGCTCAGAAGGCACTCAGGTCACCCCCAAACCGTCAACGACATGAAGGCTGACCTCCTTAAACCTCACATCGTAAGACTCATTTTCAAACAAAACTGTTGGTATTTGTAGTCATCCTGTGAACCCTTGTCAGAAAGTTCATGTTCCTCCTTGAAGTGCAGACACTGGAAATAAAAGAGCAGCCCTGAAGCCCTCTTACCAGAGCTCACTACCTCTGGGTGATAGTCGCCTTTTGTAATTCGGGGATTGCATTAAGCTTCTTGTGAGGGTTCATGTGGACCCACTGGCTGGACAGGTCCCCAGGAGTCCTGAAGTTCCCTGTGTCACTGAGCCAGGGCAACGCCCCAGCCTGCCTTCTTTGCTCTCAGACATATTTCCTTGTTGTTCTTGGCTTTACTGAAAAATGTTTGAAACATCATGTCCAAGATATCTTAAAAAATAACCATAGCGGCCCATACAGTTCCTCACCTGGTTCCTTAAAGATTCTTGAATAGAAGTCACCTGGTAATATGGAAATATTCATTTTAAACAGACTTTGTCTCATAGAAAGGAAACTTTCACATTTCATCCATACCTGTCTTTTTTTCTTTCCTTCTCCCATTCCTTTTAATGAAACGGGTAATAGCAATTGATTTTAATATTCCAGTCATACAACCTATCCCACAAAATGTCAGTAGTTCTATCAATACCATACAACAGCATCTCCACCTCCTCTGTTATTGCCTCTTCATTAAGAGGAGACCTAAATAGGGAGACACCTAAATTAGCTGTATGACATAAGTTATAGTCTACATTTAGTTTTTCCAGCTTCACCATAAGCATCCCATATTGTTTCTGTTCCCTTAAAAAAAAAAAAAAAAAAAAGACTTAAATAAATATTACTGCGGTTGAAAAGCATATCTTCATTACCTGTAGAGCAAAAGAAGAGTCTGAAACACTCATACAGAGATAGACATTAAAAGCTCCAGGCAACCAGTAGTGTGATATGGTCCCTCAACACTAAAACACATTGATTGTTTTGTGCAAAGGGTTAACAAAAAAAAAAAACAAATTATATCCAATAAAGTGAGGAGCACATTTATTAGCTTCCTGCAAACATAGACAGCCAAATATTTTAAAAGCAATGTGATCATCTGGAAATTTTTAAGCCATGTTAAGTCGCATAGAAGAGAAGAGAAAAGAGAAGAGAAGAGAAGAGAAGAGAAGAGAAGAGAAGAGAAGAGGTTAGGAAAAGGTAAAAAGTATAATGCATGGCAAAACATGAAAATTCAACTCAGGTTAAAATTTTAGATACATTCCATTTTCTTAAAAACCCACAGAAATATTTTTTCAATTCTCAGAGAAAGATCTCACACAAAACTGGTCCCAATTGAACTATAACTTATACAAAAATTTAAATTTTCCATTTCAGGGCCAAAATGTAGGCTTCTATAACTATTTTTATTATCAAAATTATCTAATTGGGAGTTTTTCAGAAATGCCAAGAACCCCACCCGCAGCTGGTATCCACTAACAGTACCTCAGAAATCAAGTTACTTTCAAATGTACCCAGCTATTAGCCACAATTTTCTGTTACAATCTTTTTTCTGTGCAAAACTGTATTTTACTGAAGATTAAGATTGACGAGACAGTATCGCTTTCCTGTAACATTTTTTTCTCATTCAAAAATAGCCTGTAAAACAAAAAATTTAAAAGTTTCATTTTTATCTACTTTTGTGTTAGAGTTTTTCAATTTAGGTAAACAGTATTTTAATTACAGCTGAAATTTTCTACTCAGAATGATTAAAACTGAACAACTTTCACTAGGATTTTTCTAACCTGTTCAGGTTTTTTGGCAAATTCTTCTGAGTACAACTGCATTTGTCCRACTTTCATCAATAAAAATGGAACCATTTAACTCCAGGTACTCAGTTTTGAAGGCTGCATGCTTTATGCAAACTTTTCATGTTTTCTTGCATATGGGTGCAACAGGTCTAAAAAGTTTTCTAATGAGAGTTACAAAAATATTTTGCCGATAACTTTCCTTAAAATAATTTTAAACTCATACTATGTCCATTACTTTTGCCTTCCTTCTCTTTTTTGAAACTTTTTATTAATCTTCTTTTGTCTTTTCCTTTTTTGTATTCTCCTCTTTTCTTCACCTCTAGCCAAAACTCGTTACTCATTATTCAAAATCATTGGATATTTTCTTTTATTATTTCAATTTTGTTGTATATTTCCATTTTCTAGCATCTTGAAGGTTTTTATCCACTCCTTCCTATTCACTTCTCAAACTTTATTTCTTCTTTCATTTTTTTTCCTTTTGTTATATATGCTGACGCTCAGGTCAAGTTTAATTTGTCTCTTACCGGCTTCCTGGGGAAGAAAGCAGGGATGAAGAGAAGGTGGCATTTATGCTAGGAGGAAAGGCGTTAGTCATAATTCAGACAACATCAGAAGTTTCGGTTGTATGGCAGTGATTCAAGATTTTATTTCCAGAGTGGTTATTGCAGGCACTATAAGAATATGTGAAAAAAAATCACATATAACCTCTGTGGCTTCATTAAACCTCTCCACTGGCTTTTGGACTAGATGATCATTGTAGGTCCCTTCCAACCGAAAAAATATTCTCTTCTGTTCCATTTTGAAGAGATAATTCCTCTAATCTTCCCTTTTCCAAATTCTTCCAAACAGCAGCAGTTGAGTGATCAGGTCCATTTCCCTATAAGCCTATATCTACCTCATTTTTTCCTAAGCAAWCCATATTGGCTTTAAATGACAAACTTCTTTCCCACACACATAATCAGAGTGGTCTGAAGCTTTTTCATTTATATTTTCTTTGTAATCTAAAATGCAGAACAGCCTGTAGGTGCTACTGACCCTATTCACGTATTTCAATGGCTCCTTTCTCTGGACCATGTTTCCATTAAGGAAAAAAAAAAAAAAACAAAAAACAAAACAAAACAGTGGCATTTGGTAATAAAATACTGATAAAGCCTACACGCCAATATCACAGTAGTGTTCTCCATGAGCTAAACTGCTGAACTGTTGAACATAATTTTATTAAAAAGAAAGGTGCATTATAGATAAATTGTACAGCAGTAATTTCTAACATGCATGATACTTTTTCCAATGCTGCCACAGCACCTGCTGCTAAGTATAAAGATGATTAGCCACAAACTAACCCACTACAGAATTATTATCAGTATATATTTGCGCGATGAAGAACTAATGGGAATTATGCAGATTGCATTTCCTTTCCTGCTGAAGGCAACCAACCTTCACCATCAACAGCAAAATGAAAACAGAACTCAGCTGTGGAAGAACAACACAGGTTTTATTTTATTTCCAAATATGTATTGTTGATTATTTCAAGACTTTAAGACACATGTTTCTTTTTCACATAATTATATGACAAGCAGTCCAGTATCATTTTTTAAGGCGTACAAAATTTCCCCGTGCATTTTAATGGCTTTAAATACGCAATAACTCTACTGCTGTATGTAGAAACTGGTAAACACACATCAAAGCGGCTTTTAAGAATGATAACGTAATCAGTAGGTAGTGCAAATCAGTAGCGATTGGCTTCCTTAATCTGATTAGAAGTGCTGCTTTAAATGCTCTGCCTCCAGTCAGAGGGTTCCCGGKCCCGCTCCTCTTGCTGATGCCCCATCCCTGGGTCAGGGCGGGCTTCCCGGGGGGGTGATGGGACCCTCCGCCTGCCACCGTCCCCCCCAGACCAAAATTCAAGGCCAGGCAGGGTCTGCCGCTGGAGTCACCAGCACCAAGGGGCTCCTGAGGCTGCCCCGTCTCAGGGGCCGCTGCCGTTCAAATAAATAGAGAGCTGTTGATTTAATAGACCTCTGTCTGTACTTCGTTCAACTTGAATACATCACCTTAAAAATGAACAGTTAGGAGCGCTATAAAATTAGTAGCTGGTAATCTATGGGCAGAAACAAAAATAGGACTACCTAGAAAAGCCTTTGAATTTTTTTTAAGGCAGCTTCTTCAGGCACGGAGAAGTGGCTGCAGGATTTAATTTGCTGTGCTTTGATTTCTTGTTTCTTTAAACTTTTGCCAAAGGTGATGGGAATGCCAGATGCACATTTTTTAGTATGCTTTAAAATCCAAATAAATACAAATAACGTATGCTTGGGTTTGGTGTTTCCTTTTTTTCCCCTCCCCTGTGGGAAAAGCATTCAGTAGAAATGTAGGTATTTCTAGTCTGTCATAAGAGCAGCCACAATGAGGATTCAGTAAATCTTTCTTAAAGAATCACTTACAGAGGGATTGCAAGATGAAGAAACATTTTTATGCACATGAAGAGATGTGTAATCAGTGGTTTTCTTTTGTACTGTAATTGATGCTTCAAAAAATACATTTACTTGAGTACCGGTATTTAATGTTTCAGACTGGAAAAACAAATAGGAATGAGCAAAACCAAACAGAGTTAAATTCTCAGATGATCAGCTTCGTTGCATAGGTCCTCTATGGTTCACTTGAATCAACTAAATGCTCAGAATAACTTYTCTCACTCTAAAACACTTCGTGACAGTAGTCTGAAGTTTTACCTTCATTGTACGGGAAAAATGAGATTATTTAAATATRGCCTTAATGAAAACTGACCAGGATACCTTTAAATAATTTTTTGTAAAGCAGAATATTTAAAAACAGCAGAGAATAATTTACTGTATTATAGTTAGTGCATCRGTTCATTATATCTGTATGGACAATTTAAGTTCCTTAAATACATGGAATATTCTTCAGGATAGCCTGAAGTATTCAAGGGTTTAGATCACCAGAAATTTCTTTGCACATGCTGAAAATATGRACTGCTTACTGGAAAGGAAATCAAATGTGTATTTGATTAATTGATGTAGTCACATATTAAAAACTTCTGCTTCTTATCCCATTAAAAGTAACACTAATGAGCAATGGCTGTGACCTTCAAGTGGAAAGCCACATGTGCTTCAACCCCTCAATATTTACCACCCAAATTTAATCTTTATAATGGACACCTTAAAAGGAATCTGATAGAAAATACTAAGAGCTGCTCCAAAACTAAAACACTTAAGGAAGATTTTGATTAATGCCTCGTGATTAATCAATTGATTAATATAGTTTTCAATACAGATGTTAGGACACTGTCTACTTTAATCAACCATCCTGAAAACGGTGAAGACAAATGATCTATTTTTTTGTCGATTGAAAAAAGAAAGCCTATTTTAGCAGTTATGTAAATTATAAGACAAGCCTTCCTTACGATGCCCAGATTTTCCCTTTTATAAAAACCTTACACACTGGAACTGTTAATTAGGTAAGTGTCATCCTTTTGGGCAGGAACTTGGTTTAAAGTCACACATTCAGCCAAATGAGTGCACTTTTTTAAAGAAATTGTTTTAGAATTGCACTATAATCCATATTTAAAGTCCCTCTCCCTGATATTTTTTTATTCTGAGACTGTTTCTAATTTGTGATTATGCTTTCTACCATACTAAAACTGAAATCTTTATTCCAGTCAAAAATAATCACCCCGTAATTACTGTGACAAACTGCCCAAGCTGTATCATTGTGGCCATTTCGACTAATGATATTGTATTAGAATGCCTAGCAATAGACTTCAAATGGAAAATATAATTATGTGCATTAGTTTGTCTAAGCATTTATAAGATCACATATCCATCAGTTATCAGGTCTCATAAAAAAAGCCATATATCACTGTCACTGCTAGTTTTGTTATTGGAAATGTGGGCCGTTATGAACTCAGCTTAAGATGTGTGTCTTAAATTTCACTTATTCTGTTGTCCAGTAAATCCATGTAAGCTGAACTCCTATAAAAMGAGCAGGATTTTCAGCTGATGGCACGGGAACAAATTATTTGACAGTCTCACCAAACATAAACTAAATGTTTAAGGTACTATTTAAAGCTGAAGGGCTTAATCTTGAAGATATGGAGGCTCATGTTTAACTTTACACACTGGACTACTCACTGTGTATAAAGTTAAGTGGTTCCATACGTCCTTGCTGAACTGAATCTGTACGTTCTCCTGTTTTGCAAAGCCAAGGCAAGATCTGAGCAATCTCTTTGCATCCCGAGYAAACTGAGTATCCCACCCAGCTTCATCTTGTCAAAATTGCAGTTCTGCAATAACAACTGCCTTAATTTCTCTCATGTTCTTTCTATACGTGCTTTGCTTTTCTCTGGAAAACCTAAACTGAATATTTTGCATTTCAAAAGTAAATACCAYTCTGATTTATGATCCCCGATATCCAAATGCTCTGATGGAAGACCTACCAAAAGCCCAAAATGAAATTAGTAAAGTCAAAGCAGAAGAAGAAAGGTGTGCCTATCTATTGAGTTACTGGCACTTGCTATGTCTTTTAAACAAGGCCAGAGGAGAAGCAATCCTTTTGCTGTTAAGAGGTATCACAGTGACAGCAATGACACCTGAAAATGCCTGGCTACGGTGCATGTCAAGGCAAGATACATCTCCCAACATCTGATGTCATATTATTGCACCACAAGGATGAGTTATTACATCAGCTATTATTGCATAACAATGATGAGTTACTCTCAGAGAATATAACTAACATTTTTCTTCCACTTTTTGGGTCATCTGAGATGCATATCTGTGGTTTCAACACCACACTTAAATAATATCGCTTGCTGTATTTTGGTGCCAGTATAAATTTAAGCCATCCAAATAAGATTGTATATTTGAACTGACAAAGAATAAATTATTTGCATCTGGCATAACTGATGGTTGTGTCAAAGCCCCAACATATAATTCTTAATCTTATAGATGCCTGTTTACTTGTGCATAAGATCGCTGTGCTGAGTCTCTTCCCAGAACAATTATCCAGTTATGGCTATGGGCTAGCCTGGAACTTCCAGGGGAAGCTGTGTATAAATGCAGCCATCCTGGAGCAGTCTGAAAGGGATATTTTGAATTAGAGATCACTGCTCTGCTTTTTCCTTCTGTGATCCGAGTAAAATGGGAATGGGAGCGTGCCGGGCGGGCACGGAGCTGCAGGTACGTCCTTTGCTTCCATGTGCTTCCCAGCATAAGTATCCCCAGATATCACGTAATCAGAGGAGAAACATTACTCACGCTCCTCCATGGCTGAAGAGGTTCTGTGATAATCTAGCCTTGGTTATACGATATATTTTTTAAATGAAAACTGTCTTTCAATGGGCTAGGGTTTTTTTATGGTTAGTTTTAATTAATATTGATTTTACATGTTTAGAAAGAAAATCCACCAATTCAGAACTGGGAAATGTTTAAGATATGTTGTTTTTCTAGGAGAATTTTCATTGATTTTTATTAATCCTGCAGTTTGCAATGGCTGGGTTTTATCTGCTGTTGCCTATTTTATATTAGGATGCTAAAGTAGTATCTATTGTATTTGATATTCAAATATTTAACAGAAGATATGTGAACTACAAATCCTCAAAGAAACCTTCCTAGGATCTACCTGTTTTACCCCAATAAAGGGCCAGGGCCCTATTTTGAAAGATCAACAGGCTATGAAATTTCTGCCTCCTTATTAGTAGAATTAATTTTAAAGTGGCAATATACGTCCTAGAAAATTTGTTTCATATTAAGAAGTCCAGATGTTTTTGGTCTCTCTGTCTGACATTCCCACCATCAGAATAAATTGTATTTCCAGACTAATGTAATAGATAAGAGATATGAATAAATCTCATACAGTTCCGTTGATAAAATTAACATGCTGATGATATTTTAATGTTCCCATATAATCAAGGGGGYATGGATCATGCCTCCACCAGTTCCAATGYAATTCTGTTCTTTAATCTTTTCTCAAGAAAAAAAAATAATAGAGCATTAGAGAGGATTATACAGTAAACAGTATGTGCTCCAGTCTTAAAGCAAGTTGTTTGCGATACGGTTGAATGGCTTTGCCCAAAGGTATTGCAGCAAAGCRACTAATATACTGGAGACTTGGGGTCAGAACCAGTATTCCTGCAGCGCAAGCGTGTCACTTACACATTGTAGCTCCTGGTGGAGAAGATCCACTGATCTGGAGAATAGTATTAACATATCAGMACCACTCATCGTCCATATGACCTTATACAGAGGACATAAAGTCATACTTGTCGTATGCACAGGAAATCTAAATGACTTTAAACCTAAGGCAGTCGGAATTTGGCCCAAAATGCATATGTGGGTTTGCTGGAGCAGGCACGGGTATAAGGCAACTTGAAATAAAATGGCATTTGATGACCAAAGACAAATTGAAGACAAAGACATCAAAGGCAAAAGAGATGAAAAAAAAAAACAAAACAAAACCAAAAAAAGTCTAAGTATTGAACCTAAGAAGTATTCCTRTTTGGCAGACAATTATTCATATGTGGTGGAACTCATCGGGCAGAAGCCTCAAATGTAGTTGAAGACCCAGTTCCCACCACATTTGGATGCCKCTTGGGTATCTAGCTGACTTACATGGCTTTAGACTCCTAGCTTTAGTCTTTAATGTGAGAAACATCAGAATGCATCYCCTTCACATATTTGCAAGGGAAACATTAATCAGCTCCAGAACTAAATGGTGTGCTTTGAGATTGATAATGCTTAATCTACATCACTCTCTCTCCTTCTGTGATTTTTTTAAAGTATAGAAGAACCCATTGTTTTTCAAGCTAAAAATGGACACAATTAAGTGTGACTATCATTATATTATGTTGATGGAAAAGGAGCAGGTGATCGCGTACTACAGTGAAGATCAACATCACAAGTGGAATATTCAGAAGGGAACAACCTTAAATTTGCATGTTGAATCCTCATCTTGCCTTCCAAAGGCATTTTTATGCCAAGTCCTAATATATGTTTGAATTTTCATATGAAAAGGATATTGCCATCCTGTTTACCATCATTTTTACGAAGAATCTTAACATTCCTTTAAAACTGACAATTAGCTGGTGACRTTTTGAGGCCTAAAAATTCACATGCAAATAATCTGAAGAGATGTAATGAAGGTGAAGTTAATGAAGATCAGCTGCCAACTATGTGCACAACCCCTATGTCAGGCGATGCTGATGGGAGAAWGAAGCAGGCTCAAATAGCCAGAGGTTCCTCCTGAAACTAATCTTAAAGTCTTATCCAGAATCAACACATTCCCTGGGGAACCTGCAGAACATTAATATGCAACATGCAAAAAGCACACACGCACTGAGCCTACGAACACAGCAAAGAAAACACTGTTAGGAGAAAAGGAACCCATCAGAAGTATATCTCAGTGAATGAAAGCAAAACTCTCYCCGTGGTAATTTCATCAGCATCTCTCTAGTCCTTTTCCCAACATACCCGTGTAATTCCCTATGGGAATGTCTCCTTACCGTGCCAGTTTCTCCATGGTTGGGTGGCAATGTCAGTGGATGGTAGCTCTGGGCTCTTAGCAGTCCCTAGTCTCTCAAGAGCTGGAACTGTGTTTCTGGTTCCTGCCCTGGTCATGAGGATTTTATCTTTATTTAGAGATAAGGAGCAGCTAACACAGCTCATTTGCTTTCTGCTTAGGAAAACAGCTCTGCAGCAGCTTCCCTCAAATATCTCCCAGCATTTCTCATGCAAACTCCTCAGTGTGAGGTCCTCTACCATGACAGATAGAAGAGGTGAACTTCAGGCAGAAATGTTTCTCCTTGAGCCAACACAGTACTGCAGGATAGAAGCCCTGTTTCACCTAACTCCATTTCAACCAAGCAATCAATTTTGTCATGGGATTGACTTATAAAGCTGGCAACTTCATTGACCTGGAGGAATCATGGACAGAAGGTTCATGCAGGTCTGTTCTTTCTGTTGCCATGAGCTCATCTCCGCCAGGAGACCACCAAAGGATGYTCCTCCTGGCAGATGCAGGACACTGGCCCTTTCCATGTAAAGAATATCAAGTGTCAGACTTTATTTCATGAAAAAATTAACAGTCTATTCCCTATTATAGAAGATAATCTTTGAAGAATAGGCAATATTGTCTTTACCTAAATGCACACACACACTCACATATACATATATTAAAAAAAAAAGAAAGTATCTCGCACCAGGAATGAAAGTACCTGGAGGTCTTTCACTGTTACTGGGAAAGCACCTGGCACCCTAGTTTCAAATCTACCACAGAAAAAAAAGCAGTGATTAGCCTGTAACAAACAAAAAAAAAAATCTTGTATATATACATAACTARTTTTTTTATAGCTGGGTGCACTAATAAGAATCATTAGTAGATTCCTCTGGGAGGGGAACTTAAAACAAATTAAACACTTTGCTATATGAAAAGGGATAAGCTCTGAGTAAAACACCTTTTCCTATTACCCTGAAAAGACTGACGCCATATGTTGGAGACAGAAAGGAATAAGAGATACATAAACTTTTAACAGAACACATCCTGCTACCTTTCTAATTCACCCACATCTGAAGATCAGCAATCACAATATATTCATATAATCTCTCTACTGTGGACACTGGTACACCACTTCCTTTGGCATAGCTAAAAACAGTGAAATTATATGAGGAAGTTATTGTAATTAAGAGCATTGTTAAAAGCTATTTTAGGAAAACAACAAAAGACAGACTGCTCCAAGTGAAAAATATGGAAACTTTTTATTCCAAAGAAATCCAGCTAGCCCCACAAATGCTCTGGGAGTTTAACAAAAACCAGCTCAGGAGGAAGGGAAAGGCAGATCTGGCAGGGAAATGGTAACGCTGAAGACACGCAGCTCAGTTCCGGCCAATTCGAGACCCAGAGACAATCCACAGAGCAATTGTTTCAAACCATCGCAAARTATTTCCACATCAGGAAAATGACAATGCTGAAAGTGGTCTTGGGGGTGTAGGAGGATCAGAAAGAGGATGCACAGGTTTGGAGCTAGGTTTATATTTTACAAATTCTTAAAACTCCTTTCCATTTTCCTACTGGCGACCAGCGCACTTGCACTTCCCTCCTCCCTTCTAGCATTTCCTGACCTTGGGGAGATGGACCAGAACCGTGCCATTTCCACCCGAGCGCAGGTCTCCTGCCTGTGGCACACTGGGACCATGAACGCAGTGCTACCAAAGGCACGCGTAAGGTGCTGCAGGAACCGAAAGCTCAACCTTTCGCCTCATAAGTCATCTCTTTCAAAGTGATCTAAGAACACTGCACTCTTTGAGCGGCACGGCACATTTTAGACACTACAGAACCACTCCGAGCTGTCAGCGTATTTCCAACAGATTGATGACTTTGAAGACCTCCAGTGTAGAGGGTAATGTTAAGGATCTGCAGTTACTCAGCTAAAGTGGAGATGAGGGATGCCTTCTTTCCAGTCTTGGTTATTGAATTTGAAAACCCTCATAGGTTTTGCTGTCAGAGTTGTTGCTTAAAACAGACTATTATAGGAATGAGTTAAAAAGGAATGATTGGAAAAAGTTTAAAGGAAAACGAAGACATATCTTTATCTTTTTCAGGTTAACGCAGTGACAAGAAATAGAGTTTCACAGTAAAGTAAAAAAGTAATCRTTGTGTTAGGTTCTTGTCCTTAGAACAGCTTTTTTCACAGCCAAAAACTCCTTGATGTGGAAGTAAGCTCAGGGCCAACCCATTTTATTATACAAAAGTTTACCATAAGCAGAGGCTCACCGTGACCTGAAATGCAACTTACTTACATATTGTATTTCACTGATTTTATTCTATTTCACAATGAAAAGCATTCAACACCAGAAAAAAAAACTAAAGATAGAAGGTACATTGTAAATAATGTCAAGTCAAGGAAACGTTAGAAATCAGAACAATAAAAAATATTTAAAGGTTTTCTAACTTGTTACATTTGAAAGGTAAAGATATATAGCTCAATCACTGTAATTCTTTCTCATTTTCTGCATAAAACCATTTATATTACAGATGTAAGATATCATACYAACCACCCGTCTTCCCAATCCCTCACATTCCTTCACTTACCCACCTACAACTCCATGAACTAATCGCCCTGTAAATTTGGCCTTCATTGTTCAAGGTATCTTCATGTAATCAGCACTCTGTGCAACGTCTGCTAGACTTTAATGAGTATAAAATGGCAAAAATGTGAATTGGAACGTATTAGAAACACTGGAATTGGTAACAAATTTAATGCTTACGTGGTGAAACTGGCTGTACATCTGGAAGTTTGGGAGAAATGTAGTTCTAAAAAATAATGTAATACTGAATATGTATATGTCTCTAGAGAGCAGTTTCATTGCACTAGAAAACTACATATTTGTTAAACATAAATAACAAGTACATTTTTTATTAAGTATCAGGAAGGAAGCCAAAATAGTCTAGTATAGCTGGAATTGAAAGCTTCACACTAAAAGGAATAGTTTGAAAACTGCTTCTTCTGTTGAACTTTCATCTGTGACCTAAAATTGAGGGTTGTCATATAACTCTGACATTGCCGACTGGGAGGTCCACGGGAAAAGCAGAACTTTGTGAATCTTTTTGAGAATTACATGATTAAATTTCTCCTTCAGAGGCATCTGCCTTTGCAAACGAAGGCTGCCTTTCTCTTATTCCAACCTCTTGGAGATATTTTATTTCTTCACCCCTAATCAAGCTTCCAGTATCTTTTATGAAATCACCAGCAGGATTTTGGATAGTTCCAGCAGGGGCATTAATTATCTGCAAAATGGGCTCRTAAATTCAGGAAGTGATATATTGCTCTGATGTCCCTCTTTCCGTCTCCAATCCTATCTGGAGGACAGCCCATCCCTGCCTACAGACAGTGGTTGGGCACGGTCCTGGCAGACGGCTGATGTGGGCAATGCCCACCACTTACCCAAGACATTTTGTAGAGCTTTTACTTCTTCGGTGAAACATTGGTGTAAAACTTGACATACAAAACAAAAGGCAAAGCTGCTCACAAGTTTTTTTTTTCACTGATCTTCATATGACAATGCAATATTTAATGAATCAATCAATGTAAAGTCTCTAGGCAGGAGGGTTCTAAACTTACTGTCGTAAGTAGGCATTTAATTTTGATTTACTGAGGTAGTTACTGCTTATTAATCGGATAACATTATGAAAGCTGAGTATGTGTATGTCAGTTATACGTTAATTAGTTAGTATAGTAAAAGATACTAAATTGCACTAGAAGCTGCTTACACATCCCTTGAATAAATGTAATTGCAAGGAAAGAAGTTCAGGAGCACATTCKCTTATATGGGTAATCATTCATATGAAAAACAAATTGTCCTGGTAAGGTCTTCAGACAAAAAATGGCTTTTGGAACTTACATAAATGGTAGATATATGATAAAACTGTACAGAGAACAAATTTCAAGTGAATATTTTTTGTCATCAAATTCATCAGTTATGTATAGGAGAATGAAAAGTTAGCTCTTTTCAGAATTATCCATGTTATGACTGTGATTTAAGAACAGTTTAGTTGTAAAGCTGGACATCCCATGTGAAGGCAGAATCATGCAATGAATTTCTGATTCCCAATATATTTTCACTCACAGATGGAAACCCCAACATTGTCAGTGTTTATTCTGCCTTTTACTCTAGCCAGCCACGCCAAACTGCTTCTGCAGCAGGGAAACAGTCTGAGACTCATGGATTTATTCCCGGTGGYGAGAAGTGCACTTGCTTGCTGTAGCCACATCAGCTTGCCTCRCTTTGCCCACCACTCTGGTTCATGTTTCCTCTCCAGCATGGGCTAAAACAAACTTTCTTAATTTGGTAATAGTTTTGCAAATGGCCTTTGGAAATTTGACTTATGTAAGAATATCATGTCTTTGAACGTAATCACATATTTTCACTTAGACATCATGTTTAAAGTATTCGCTGGAGCTGAATGTTAAACCCAAAGACTAATTTTAATTATTTTCCTGGTGGTACCCTAATGCAACCAGGGCAGCCATCCTGCCCGGTCAGTGTTACTCCTCCTTCGACATCTCCTTGCCAGCTAGCCCGTTGTTCGGTGAGAAAGTCAGCACCTCAATGCACACACGTCCCGGAGAATGTAAAAACAAGTAATAGTCTGTGTCATATGGTGACAAATACAGTTCAAAGTACCATTATCACTTGTTCTCATGGCGATAATTAATCCCATCATCATTATCATAATGAGAAACCATGTTCAGAAAATGCTGATTGAAAAACTCCAACATAAAAAATACAAGTCATTCACTGCCCTATCAACCTAAATGATTCTTACATTTGCTGTTGATTAGCATAGTCTTCCAAATAATTTTTATACCCCAATCCAAACTTTTCTAGTGTTCTTATGTTTCACTTCATGATTTTTTAAAATGTTCCACTCTAGCATGAAGTGCTAGGATTGCACTTTTGTTCATTAATTTATGATGGATCTTTAATCAGAATCTTTTCCTGATTTTTCTCCTCTCCCAGTGATGTGGTGACAAAGAAAGAGAGAGAAAGAAATTAAGAGAGATATAAATAAAAAAAGTGAGAGAGAAGGGAGAAGAAGAGAAGAGAAGAGAAGAGAAGAGAAGAGAAGAGAAGAGAAGAGAAGAGAAGAGAAGAGAAGAGAAGAGAGAAGAGAGAAGAGAGAAGAGAAGAGAAAAGGCAAAGAGCACAGAAAAGCACAGAAAAGCATAGAAAAGTAAAGCAAAGCAAAGCAAAGAGAAAAGAAAAAATGAGCTTCAGTCTATGAATGGCCTTAACTATAAAAAAGACATGGTTTTAGGAAGTGAATCGGTGTAATGCCATGGACTGGCCCCTTGTTTCCAGCCCTGCCCCTTCCCACCAGAAGTTCAGACCCTGCCTGTAGCTGTTGAGCATCCCTCAAACACGAGCAACCTGGGCCTCCCGACGCCCGAGAAGGTCCCTTGCAGCCTCCCCTGCGCCAGGCTGGAGTCAGACGCGGCTCAGGGACACCCTGGGATGGGACACAGGCTGGGAGGCTTCCAGATGGACCTCAGATGCCTCCATAATCCCCAGGCATCCTCCAGGCTCAGCCGTGCAGCGGGCTGCAAAGGCAATTAAAAACACTTCAGCTCTTTACTGCACTTTTGAAATGCAAGACAGACTCTCATTTCAACTTTTCATACATCTTTCTGTATTAACAGTCTGAACCTAATAAATAACCCAAGCCTATCACACACAGACTGGTCTTCAGGAAGGCTGATAAGGCAAATCTAAAGAACACTAGATATGCATTACATTTTTATAGGCCTCAAATTTTTCTCCAGTTTTAAGCTCACAATTAGACTGTGTAAACATAAAATGAGGTGTCTGAAATCACAGGACGTTATACGCCACTGGGAATATGGCCCTATTTATATTTGGCCATATGTACACACAAAAATCTATGTAACRCTATACAGTGCTACTTTTAAAAATCCTGTACATCAAGAATGTTTCTGAAATATGTGCTGCACATACCATATATCTATATTCTATGGGAATATATCTGTATTCTATAGGAATATATCTATATGAAATGACCTGGTMCTGGTTGAAATTAAAGGGTTGCACTGTAAACAGAGGTAGATCAGTTGATCAGAGTGGCTTCTTCTAGTATTTTATCTGTTCTGAATATATGAATTCACTCGCAGCATGGCTGTATACATATGCACAATCATTATGTGGCAAATTAAAAAGGGGCACATAATAAGCTTAAGTCATCATAAATCATATAACAAACATCTGAATGAGAAAATTTAATAAACGATATGTTTCCACAACAACTTCATCCCCTTCCATTAAATCCATATCCCCCTAGGACGTGTTCTAATATTCTCAATTCCTAAGTACACATCATCTACTAAAAGGAAAAAAAAAAAGCACAACWCACCCTGCCAGGATATGTTTCCTCCTCTCACTTTTTGGTCTGGCATTTTCTTTTCTGTGGCCAGAATTCAGCTTCCAGCCCRTGGCTATTTTGGATGGAAAATGGTTTCCTGCTCCATGAAAACTTTATTCATTTTAAAAATGTTTCTGATTTGCATCAGCAAAGAACCAAGTGAATGGGTGAATAGGATAATCACAGGGAAAGACCTCCTTGTAGATTGTTACTATAACTTCTTGAGGCCAACAGCTTGGACTTAGGATTCCTGCATCCTATATGAACACCTTACACTCTGAATTTTCAGCCAGCGAAACACGCTGAGAGTTTCCTTTGGTGTGAGCAGAAACTCCAGCCTAAACCCAACAAGCTTCTCCTATAATATGCATATATTGCATATATATTGCATATTGTGATGCATATATTGCAAAAAGAAGTTTCTTTTTCTGCAAATAGTTTTGTTGCAGCAAGCTCTGTCTTTGCCAGAAAGAAGYCTCTTCCTAGCTTACAGTTTTCTASTACATGTTTCCCAGTAAATTTTCCTTCAGCAAGAAAATGAATGTTTCTCTAATATAGAGAACACACTGGGATTTAGACCATCTTCTTCACAGCACTCCAATGTGACTTTGGACAAATCRCTTTTAATCCCACGTTGCCTAGGTGTCAGAACTGATCTTATTTAACAGTTTTGATAATTAATTTGACASAGAATGCTAGTCTACCAATTACATTTTTTTCATTACATGAATTTGGAAGGCATTGCCAACCCAAAGGAATACCGGACTACAGGTAAATTAAATGATCTGGGGACGGCAATGACAGAAGTAGGATAACATTTAGTAATCTAAAMCAGCTAGTTCAGGAGTTTAGGGKTGAATAATCAGTATTTTTGCTGASARCTTGAACTTATTGCTTGGAAATGGAAGAGGAAGGCAAAGATTTCACAATATGCTGACTATAAGYCACCGATACAACACACCCATGAACACAAACCGTAGGCACATCTTAGGATAGGAATAATGTTCTCATTAGAAATAGGAAAATATTCATGTACAATGCTGTACAAGCCCATGCTAGCACCATGTTGGGATTACCTAGTGTTTCAGATTGTTCACACACAGGAGGAAAATTCGTCAAGATATGGAAAAGGGATACTCAGGCAAAAGTCCAGCCTCTCTTAAGTGATGAGAATGAAACAAAGTCATTTATTTACCCCAGTAAAATGAATGAAGGCTGGGGTTAAAACTATTTTAGATCACTGGACCATCTTGGCACAAATATGAACAGGCATTCACTGGCTACAGATAAATTCAGACTACTAGAAGAATATGTCTAAATGACATCTTCAGACAGGAGAGAGGTTCTCCCGTAGTAGTAGCGGAGGCAAAAAAATGACTTGACTTTAAATTAGAGTGGTCACTTTATGAACCCAATTCCATCGTATGCTTGCCTGGARAAGCTGGGGACTGAATTTGATAGCCCATGCTGTCACTTCAAATACGTTGAGTATTTCTAGTCTGTTCGATGACATCGGAGCTGAGAGCCTGACATCCTTGGAGTCACTTGAAAATCCCAGGCAGAAACAAAAGCTGTGACTGCAGGAGTTGAGCCTATCGGGTTTATTAGCACTTGTTTGAATTGGATCTGTCACCCAGGAGAGACGTCTACATTCCATATGTATCCTCATAAAGAGCTATTATAGCACTTACATCTCCATAAATATAGATATATCCTAGATATTACATACATGCACCCATATATGTTACAGATATGCACGTGCTCACTATACAAGGATGGACTTCAAAATGATGTGTAAATATATGTTTGAGATTCATAATGTTATTATCACATGAAACAATAAACATGTGTGTAAAAGATCATGTTTCTCTATTTCCACTAGTTCTAAATACAAGTTACAGCATCCCTCCATTTTGCTATCCAGCCAAACAGCATAGAAAAACCGTGATGTTAAACTAATTTTTCTTATACTAAAACCTTCCATCTTTTGCAACTAACTCATCTGATTTCCATGATCATAAAGAACTCTATAATATTAAATTATAACAACAGCAATCAAAGGCATGGGGAGCAAGAGGATTCTCGATTGCAGCCTATGCRTCACTCAATATCACCACAGAAGAAGAGATTGAAAAGCACATCAATTCACATAACTTCCTCCCAGTGCCCATTGTCTTTTTCAGTCCCTAATGATGCTGAAGTGTCTCCATGATTAAAATTTAAAGGTTTCCCAGTAACCAAGTAATTTGCCCAAAACTCCTTGTCTAGCACTCACCATGAAGACTCTGATTTTAATATACCATTAATCAAGCTCCAGCCAAGTTTACTACTGATACTTTCAATTACAGAGGAACTAACTTCATTCTTCTCAGTGTGTCAGTGAGAGACCACTTCCTTGATTAGCCACAGACCCTAAAAACAGATGGATAACAGGGTTGGGTTTGATGCACTTTACTGAAGGAAATATTTGTTGCAAATTACAGATCAGTAAACAGAATTGGATCTCTCTGCTGCAGGATAAACTTCAGCCAAATTTTGAGCTATACTTATGCTATTATAATAAAAAGCAGTAAGTGATTTCAAGTTTTACAGTGTAATAATAATATGTGATTTGATTAAATGGAAATTAATGCAATGGCGAATCTAACAGGCAAGTTCTAAATATCAGCATATTTCACAACACAAACATTTACACAAATGCGCATGATGCGTGTTTAATTTAAGCATATGAATAGATCCACAATCTTCAATAGGACGTCTCACGCTCTAAGTGATGCACGTGCACAAGTGATTGCAGGATCAGTTATCAGAAAATGATCCCCGGTACAATTTATAAGAATTCCAACAGATTGCAAATAGCTATGATTTGTCACACAACATCTGGTCTCTTCTCTCCGCAATCAAATGGACAAATGGAAATAACAATACAGACTGTGAAATCGCAGCTTGTAAAAAACAATTAGAGGGAAAGGGACCCATACCTTACCCTGCCAGAGTGATGGAATTTGCACAGGACTGTCTGCCTCAGCTAACAAAGAGTCAGCATTTGTTTGAGCTCGAGTGTGATTTCCACAAAACAAGGATTTAATTCCAAAGTTATTCCCCCAGCTACAGCCAGCATTTCAGGAAAGCCTCTGGCAAACCAGGATTCGAGGCCCTGTTAGTGCCCCAGCAAGCCCCAAAAGCTTTACCTCTCCGGCAGGACTGACCTGCTGCGCGGCAGCAGCGACAGCGCACCACCATCACGTCGGGAGGGGTGAGGAGGAGAAATGGCTAGACAAAATTGTGAGGTTTTACTCAAATATATCCGTAAGATCATTCCAATGCACTTGGTTCTGGATGCAACCGACTATTAGATAAYGATCTTTTTTTCTTCAACTAGAGAGCGTTACTGCACTTCCAGTTACATTGCAAAATTGCAAGAACTGTCTCAACAGCGAAATCGAAGGGACAGGTAACAATTAACTTGGTTATGATGACGTGGTCATGTTATAAAAGCCACCTGAGAGTAACATTTAGGAATATCCATGACAAAGCTCAGATTTATGCAATACAATTTAAACCAAAAGGATATATAAAATTTTTGAGAAAAAAAATCAAGGGAGTATATACTCTACAATAACAGCAAATGAGAGAGATTTTCATTCACAGCRTTATTCAAAGTTTCCGGATGGCACCGTTTGCTAGTGAGCTTGGTTATCTGGCTTATCTGACTAAAAATAAGTTTGATATTTAAGAGAAGAGCAATGACACAATCCTTTGAAACATCTGAGTTTACTGTCATTCAAACCTAGCCTTCACAGAGGAGTTGGCATTCTCAACATCAGTTAAATAAGAGTTTCAGCTCGTACGCATGTTGTGAGGTACCTGAAGCCAAACCCCAGCATCTCTTTACCTAAAGGCTGCAGCGTAGATGTGGAAGYCTGTTTTATTAACAGAAGAGACATTTGGGCAAGGTAACAGACTTCCTTCAGAATGATGTCCAAAGAAACTAAAGATTTCAGTGTTTTTTCAGAGGATGAGCAAATCTACTCCTTTGGAGTGCCCAATCTCACCACGGACCTCCTCTCAAAAGAAACCCATCACGGCTGTGCAAGCAGTGAGGACAAGACAACATTTAGGCAAGAAACTTAACTTTTTTGGTATTCATCCAAAACAACGTTCCCAAATTTCTACTGCTTACTCTTCTCTTAGATTTTTTTTCTCCAACAATAATCAACAATGTAAAGTGGAATAGATAAGGCACAAAAAAAAAAAACCACTCTATGATTTTTCCTGAAGTTGTACTTTATCCCAAACATAGTAATACCTTTTTGTAAGATTTACAATATTAACCAATTCTTTTCTGTCAACTAGCAATTTTTTGGCAGATCCCTTTTGCATGATTCATGAAGGACCAGTAAAAGGCTAATTGTTCAAATTAATTTGCGTAAATGACTAAGCAAGAGATAACAAAATTACATCTGCACTTGTTTGGCAAAGATTCAATAGCAGCGGCCCTGTACTGCCAGCTGCTTCCAGACAACACTCTTGCAGAAATTAAAAGCTACAAATATTAATTAATACACTTTTTTGGTACGTTAATTTGCACTGAAAGGTTCCGGAGTACAAAACTGCTGAGAAGATGAACCATGATAATTAGAATTAATGGGATGGATGCATGTTTTTTGCAGCTGAAGTTTTAAAAACCCATGAATGGAACTGGGAACTTGGAACTGACATTCTCATAAATCTCTATGATAATGCCGCTATTAGTATTAGAAGGATTAAGTACTGTGGCTCCAGCGTTATCCATCACATGACACGTTGTATCCCATCTGTCACTGCAGCAGCTAAGACATGATAGCTGTCCTTGAGGAAGCCGTATGAAAAGCTTTGGGAATTCAAGGAATTGTGGTGCTGAGTGTCGGGCTACAAAATGAATAGCTCAAACCTCTGACTCTCAAACAGAAATAATGGCCGGTGCTCTGTACTTGTCAGCTTAGTGCTTTAACAAATACTCCGACTATGGTATCTGTATTTAAGTTAAGCTAAGCAGTCTGAATTATAGATAAATCAGGCAGGGAAAAAGAACAGTCAAACGTCACAGATTTTTATCTTTAACTCATTTCTGTCTTTGTAGGTTGGATGTCTCTGGAACTGTTTTTACTGTTGTCATAGCATTAATTTTGCATATTTTAGGGCAGCGAGCATCACTGGTGCACTACTCAGTGCGTTGAAATAACAATGAATTTTTACATGAAATCACTGATGAGACCATTTACCTACTTCATAAGGTTATCTGCACATTATCATGATGCAAATCCCCTTCTACGTGGAAATGCTGTCGTGAGAAAATGAAATTTTAGATGCATTCTATCTTGAAACTTTGCCTGAAATTAACTTCAAAGTTCGTCTTAGAGCTTTCCAGACTTTTGAAAAATTATTGCATTTTTACATTATACAAACACTTTACGGGGACACAGGTGCAGCAAGACTATGCTACCTATTCTACTAATTAATTTTTCAATGCTAAGAAAAGTCATAGAAAGGGCACTTTCAAGCTTTCAAAGGTAAGAAATTCCTAAATAGCACTTTTGCTTCTATTTTTAATGATACCTGTGTACACGTGCAATGTAATTGGTGTGAAAGGCTGAACCAGAAGGCAGGACTAAGAAAGACCGGACAGTGAGAGGCAGTAGAGACTGTCTTGGGAAGGAGCAGCTTCCTCACCCTGTTCACCCAAAAAGCCACAGCAGGGTGTTCAAAGCCGGCCGAAGCAGGTAAAGCCCCCCCAGAATCAAGCCCGCACTAARTAATACATGCTAGAGAGTAGGCTGCCAGGCTCCATCCAGAATGTACTGCCCCTGGGAAGTTTGATAGGAAAAAAATTCAAAATTTCACAATTTCTCAGACTCCTAGAACATTACCTTACCTACTGAGGGTGACCATGAAACCATAAAATTTTGCAGAATAACAATATATATTTTTTTTCTAGTGAAGTTTGTAAAATAATGCCAGCAAAGGCAGATGATCAGCAACATAATTTTATCCCTATTTTCTAGCATAACATTTTCACAGGCTACCCATGTTATTATTCCTTTACTCTGAACTATTTTCCTCTTCTACAATGAGATAAGTCTGCTTCTATTCRGCTTTTATTCATCTGCATGAGCTACAAAAAAAAACAAAACAACTTGTTATGTCCCATCTCTGATGACATCATTGGACAAAATAAAAAATTATTCTTGACCCTGATCCTCAGCATCTGGGTTGTTAATATTGTGCAGTCAGACTGCTCGCAATCTCACAGCACACAAAGTCAACGCAAATCTTTCCGTCACTGGGCACCRGATCAAACCGAGAGCACAACAGCGAGGGTTGGTGCTGAGTGCTCCTTTCTTGCTCCCCAAACACAGATTTTCAGTGCCCCATCCAGCAGAAAAGCCTAAATATCACAAGGTATATGCGTCTTTTAGAGCTTATCTGCATAATAATAATTAAAAATGGAGTATAATTTATTAATTATTGTGAATTATAGAGTATGTGAATACTTTTTCCTCACCGATGGTGTTAGATGTAAGTCCAAAATATTCACCCAGGTGGGTAGCAGCCACCAAGCCTCAGAAATTAATATCTTTTCCCTTTCTGCACTCTGAAGACACAAGCGTTTACCCCTACACAGACGTGAGACAAAACTGCTCTGTTGGCATACAGCTGCCACATGGAGTAAACTACTCAAAGAGGTGTTGAGTCAAGTCAAATCAGGGATTATAGAGAAAACTGAATATACTCGTGAACCACAACACAACAGATAACATAGGGGAAGAAAACAGGACCATGGCTAAAACAGAGCACAACACAAAATCTGTTCTTAACCACCTAAATTGTTAAATATAAAAGAAAAYGCAGGGGGAAAAAAAATATAAAATCAACGTTTTGCATTTCTGTAGCAGCTTCCATTCAGAAAATTCAAAGCAATTTATTGATGCTTCTGTGGGTTATGATCTCTAAAATCCCAGCGGGTTAACCATTACCGCTACCATTTTGCRGACTGGAAAAAGAAGCACAAAGGGGACAAACCACTTGCCCAGAGCACAGGAGAACCCAGCCGCAAAGGCAGGCAGTGCCCCGGCTGGGCTCCGGTCCTGCCCGGGATGCTGGTCTCGGCGCTGGTCCACGACACCCCCGGGGTGGCACCCACCGGGCAGGGAGGACCTGGGAGCAGGTTTTTTTTCTTCTCATTGCAGCACGTGCAATTGGAGAAACTGCCAAAGATCACCCTGAGCAATAAGTAGTTTGACGCTCAGGTAATTTGTCTGAAAAATAATTATCACCTCTATGCTGTCTCATTAAAGCTAAGAGTAATTGCGGTGGCTATTTAATACCAGTTCTTCTAATGTGGATTTTGCTCTCTTTCCCTCTGGCTTTAATTAGCATACTGGACCTGATGAAACTTTACAAAATAGGCATATGTTTTTGGCAAAAGTTTTGGCTTCTTTGATGATGCTGTCTTCTCTCACTTGCAGCTGCGTCATAAAATAAATTCCCGGCCATTTCTGACGCTAAAGTTCACACTGAGAGCAACCTGAAGATGAGGAGCTTAATTATTAATTAAATGAACTTCCTTTAGGCTGTGATAATAGACCAGCGTTACTAAAAAGAATACTTAGATTTGCATTTATGGGCCTTTACTGAAACAATTTTCTTCCCTTGAGACCTTCCTTTCTTCTTCCATCTCATCAGTCTTATGTCCCGGTACAGGGCATCAAACTTGTCACTATCAGTCTTAGTCTGCTTGATGCAGAAACTGGAAGTGTGTTAAAATGTCACAGAATGGTACTAGTCTATACATTTGCTACAGCAAAAAGAAAAGCAATGTAGATTTTAAATACGAGTCTGTCCGCGACTCAGATAGTCCCCATCTTCTTCCAATAAGATCCTTTACGTTGAGCTTCTTATGAAGGCTTAAGGAATATTAGACCTTTCCAGCGATCTAATGGCAGACAGCAGGCAGCTGTCACCCAAAACTAGGGGAATTTGTGCTACAGGGCAGGTAGGAAATAAATTATGGTGGTCAGTGAAAACAGTATACCTAACCATGCTCACTTACATCCAGTGTCCACAAATGCTACCAAGATTCTGTATGGGTGGATGAACCAATTTTGTGGAAGAAGTTGATGGCTGATGGGCCTCCTTATCAGTAGGTTTCTCTGGACTTCCAGAACACAGGCACTAAGAATAAGACGTTCTTTAAAATAGCAAAAGCAGATGTAAAAATAACCATATTGTGGACACCGTGGGTCTATAATGCTTATTTTGTATTGTTTAACGTCAAGAAAAATATTCTAACACACAAACTGAAAAACCCAGATCACCCCTGGCTATTTGTGATAAAGAGGTTTACCCACTGTTAGGTGTTGTCTCCCCAGCATTGCCCCTTACCAGACAGCAACTGAGTAACTCCTGAGTAACTCCTTTCTTTTGGATCTTGGTACTTCCAACTTGTAACTCTTGCAGACTGGCAAGACAAAACCATCTATTTCTGAGACCTCCAAGCTGGCCTTGTCTGGGATAATCTGCAACACCTTTCTGTATGGGCTGGTTGCCTGTGGGAACACATGTGCCTTGGACTAGTCAGAGTCCTCTAAGTTCACATTGACCACTAGAGAGAAGTCAAAACTGAAAAGAAGTTGTGTTCCAGCAAAATACAGAGTTAAATTCTTGATAAGAAATAAAAGATTCATCAGACATAAATAAAAATAAAATAAAATTTAAAAAAAGGGATTAAATAAACCGCCCCAAAAATTAGAATATCCTTGGCACCAATCTCATTTCCTAGCAGTCTCTTGATGACTCTCAGAAGCAGCTCCTGGTGGCAAAGAGATGGTACTAACTCTAGACTGAATTCAGATATGGAGAATTCAGATATGGAGAATCGGAAGCATCTTTGAAGAGCCCATTTATACTCTTCCAATGGAAGGCCTTAGTTGTGCTTTCCCCTCGACTGAACAGGTTGGCCTCCACGGGAGCACAAAAGGAGCATGTGCAGATTTGTTTGAGGACGATTTCCCCATGGACATGGCAGGGAACCCTCCCAGGGCTGGTTTTCTTTACCCACATTCTTTTATTTTCCCCTTAGGAAGTCCAGTGAATTACAACGTAATAACCCACAAGCATACACCACAGTTGTGTTGCACCCCCTTCCCGTTACACAGCAGTGCCCGTTTTCTGCTGGTTTATCAGGATTTTATGGAGAACCCCAGTGACTCTTTAATATGCCCTGTTCATTATCRCTGTCCCTGAGCCACAGATTATAAATAGGAGCAGGTGGTACCTGCAGTACATAGCGCACTGTTACACAAAGCATTTGCAAATCCTCATACAAAGTCTGGTTTTGGCATCCAAGCGAGGGCTTAAGGATGGAATTTTTAAAGTGATAAGAGATAGTTAGTCTTTCATCACTTTTTAGTGCAAACATCTCTGTATCTAATATGTTGCTCCTGATTTCCTCACCAATTATTGAAAGACGAAACCTACAACATCACCTAGCAATAAATGAGCGTTCAGGGTTAACAGTCTCAGCCAGCACTACGCCCGTAGTACTTGCATCCCTTCCATAACCATCATTTGCATGGATATTTCTTTTTGTGTTATTTTCTTTTCCACATTTCCCTCTAAATGTCCCTGCTGTGTTTTGCATATTTTGGTTGCTTCCGTAATGAAAACAGGAGCAAAAAAGTACCAGACCGGCAGCTGTAAAAAAATGAAGTCCTCTGTTTCTACGCAGAACAGATGTAACGTGCATCAGAAGGGCTGCCTTGATCCGAGCAGCTTACACCGTATCAGCCCTGTTCTGCAGGACCATGCCAGAGGGTGGCGAGGAAGAAATGATTTATATTTGTGCATCAGACATCCTAATTCCCTCATGCACAGTTTCAATAGAAAGAGACACCAAGAGCTTTAGAAATGTGTGGCTAATTATACATCTCATCAAATGCTCMACACTTATACTCACGATGAGCACAAAGCACTTGTCTGCTCCGCCACCTATCCCCTTCCTGGGTTGTCCTTTTTAATGGTCTCTTATGTAAAGAGAGTTGGCCGCTTAAATATCTGAAGTCTGCCAGTTTAAAAGATTTAAAGTATTTTAAAAATGCAGAATAGATGGTTTTTTTGTGCTCTTATCATTCAAGAAAAGCTTCACTGATACTTTTTTTTAATTAAAAAAATCCCTTTGGGCTATGAATGCCAAGTTTTAGCCCAGAGGGAATTTTTATTGCAGATATAAACCCCTGGAAATCAGAGTATGTATACATATACTACAGAGCCTGATAAACCCTTGACTGTGACACTGCTACTGAGGGCTGCTATAATATCTGATGACAAAACTGACAGATTACTTCTGATGAGAATGTGGAACCCTTTTTGTTTTTAACTTGACCCTGAAGACATGTCATAACATTTGTAATATCTGCAATAAAGTGTCAACTATACTGCTGTAAGACTGCTGGAGCTTGGAGTTAAGCATTGAGTTTAGTGCTCCTACAGCTTTCAATTTAAAATAAAAAAGACTCTTAATTTCCTTTTGGACAGTCCAAACCTAGTATAACTACACTAATTTGTCTTGGCAAATATGAAACAGTAGTGGGGAACATGACTACTGGAAAAGAAATCCAGAGCAATAGACAAAACAGAATAAAATAAACCTATCAATCGTCTCTACATAAATTCGAGATTTACAGTTCAGTAGAAATAATCTTAAGAAGGGATTGCAATAAAGCGAGTGTCAACGACCACCTCAGTAGCAGGGCTAACTTGATTTCAGTCGGCGGCGAACTAAAATTTTACTCTAACCTCCAAGCTACACAAGGTTCATGAAGTATTTTAAGACCGTTTCAAGAGCCATAAAAACGTCAATAATGTCCCCGTTTCCCTGTAGTCAGATGTGCCRCTTTGGAGCCCGGTCATTCAATCAGGGAAACCGATCCTCCTGGGCTGGTCTCACCAACCCCGTATCTCGCACGCATCGTTTTGTCCTGCTGTCGAACCACATTAGTCATGATGACCATAGAAAGCCTAATTTTGCTATCGGTATAACGTCTACTCTTTGATTCGGAGATGGTATTTCTAAAGATGCTCTGTGYAGACTGGAACAGAGAAGCCCCACTTCTCTGATAAACTTGTCCCAAAATTAATAGCTTGGTATAAAAGTAAGCACCAGGCACAAGTCCGTGAAAGACAATATTTTGCTGCCACTAACAAGGGCTGATTTCTTTGTCTAAGTGTACAATATAGTAAAACTAAGCTTTATTTCCCAAGGGATGAAATACTTCATTTATTTGTGTAACTTCCTCAGACTTTATATTCTTGTGTGTTTCAGGACTTCAGTAGTTGCCTTCTTGTAATATTTCAGCTTTTAAGCTGTTTTCTTGCCTCACTGAACTCACATAAGATACATCTGAAAGCTTTAGTACAAATTTACTTCGAATAAAGTCTTCAATTCATTTTCATGGCACCAAAAAGACAGCTTTAATAACTGCAATGACAAATAAACTGGAAATCATTCCAGGCCTTTTCACTTAACTGACAAGTAGAACGCTCTCATAATGAGCCGCAGGTTTTACGTTTTCTCTTTGACCATAATAGCTTCATTTAAGAGCGTCAGACCCTGACACTTCATCATTTATCTACATTATTTCTCATCTTCTTTCAAATAAATTATGGAATACTAGACTGAGCACATAAAAACAAAGTGACTTGTTATCTGTAAACAGCAAGATAAATTGTCCAGAAGTTCCTCATTTAGTTCCTTTTAAATTTAAGGGCAAGTTATTGGTTGTACCTTTTTTTTTCTATCCCAATTTTTTGCATTTTTTTACAGCCATCTTATTCTGTTGCCAGTGGCCTTTGTGCAGCCATCCAAAGCCTGATGATAGTGCAGAAGGCATAAAATAATTCCATTATCCCAAGGTTGGACAGGGTAGTACAGAAAAGAAAAAAATATTGGAAAAAATCAAATAAACAACTTACATGGATATTTCTCTCCATCTGTAAAATTCCTCGTCCATAATACATCTTGTCATACTAGCAAATGTGACACATCCAAAGTAATGAACAGTGGGTCTGTAACTGTCCTCGCCTTTAGAAAGATAGCTCTGATATTTACCATCACCAAAGGCCCCCTTCCSTGGTGAAACACATTAATTCTTGTCTTAGAGCAGTGTTGAACACTTGGAGTTCACATTCATTTTATTTTAAAATCATATTGTCTGAAACACAATTAGCAACACCGCATTTACATTTTAATTATTASTGACAGATGAAATTAAGAGAGGTTCAGTTTAATAATATTGTGCATTTCCACCGCGCCTCCCCGTGTGACAAATCACTGAGCACGTCTACCCAACGTCCCGGGGTGTGGAGACCCCCCGGCCCCCGAGCCAAGYCCTGAACCAAAATCTGTAAAGCCACACCAGTGGCCTTGAACAGCCATCAGCACGTTTAATCCTGCCAGGAGAGGGATTCTTTGGGAGGCTGGTTAGACTATTCCTGTTTTAGAGACGGGGAAATAGAGACACAGCATGTCTGTAGCAGGATTTTGATGGCTAAATCCAATACCCTCAGTTTCAAATATAAATTGTAAGCCCTATATCTCAAGACAAAAAATAGAAAAGCAAAAACTAGGTAGGAAGCCTTTTCAGAATTGTTCTTCTTTTTACTTTGAATGATTCCTTTAAAAACCTCAACAAAACTGTGATGAGGCTTTGTCAATGGATTCCCTGTGTCGTCCTCATCCCAAGAGAGACTCTGTCTCTYACCACCATCCTTGAGAAAATGAGGAGCTGAAAAGAGCCTCAAAAACTCCAGTCACTGGGAAGGACACCTCACCCAAGTGACCAGCTTGGCTTGAACTTTGAGTTTTGATGGCAATTTTAGACGGAGTCTTCTTTGACCAGTGCGCTGCATYGTCATTCAGGTTGAGACATGGGGAGGTTTCCTGGCGTAGAGCAAACAGTCCCAAGCTTTGCGTGGTGCTCAGGTTTGGTAGCAAACCGGACAGTGGAATCACAAGTTTTATTAACAGGCTGGTGAGCAATTCATGCACGAGTCGCTACACGTCCAGGGTGCATAAAGGCACCTACGCGTCACTGCCGCTCTCACCTTGGACCCACGGAAGTCCACCATTCCTCATGCCCAACCCCACGGACRTAACCAGCTTTGCAGAAGAAATCGGTGTGTTCGCAAAGGACTTCTCATAGGATTCCTCAGCACGTTTAAGGCCAGACCTTGACCTGGTTGATTACCCAGGTCATTTTTCTTTCAAGCTCTTCCTTTCCCTCTCTTCTCCAAGCTCCTGGTGCTGGCACTGTGGGCACACAGCCATCTTGCAATTCAATCATGTTATCTGTGCAGTGCAGGCAACAATCAAATAAAGACAAAAATAAGAGTTTAAGCTGAGGTTCCCATCAGTTGCAATTCCATATACATAACATTTTAATTATATCTCATCTCCAGTGTAATAGTTAGAGATGCCATTTGATACAGCTTTTTTTTTAATTTGAAAAATTAAATCTAACTAAATTAGCAAAAATAAAGTAGTAAAAGTTAATTGGGAATTATCTACTCCAAAATAACTCTTACTGGTAAATGTTTTGTGTGGTTATAAAAGGCTGATAAATATAATTGTATTTATGTAATGAGTATCATGTTTAATTTACTGTACTTGGTTGTTATACACCATTTTATGCAGGCCTCATAAGTGAGCTTCATATTATTGCTTGTATCGCTTTTAAAAAAAAATCACAATCAGATGCAGCACACAGGAAATGTCCAACAGATTTTGAACAAGGTAGCGATTAGCAATTTGTCCAGAGAAATATTCAGGATGATCTGCATCTGCATGACCTAAAAATAAGAGTGTTTAGTAACACTCTGTACACTGATGGTTCATGCCTAAGTGGCTTGACACAACGCGCCGCGGTCTGGCATATGTAGCCTATGGTTTAAGAACTGTGATGTTAATCTCTGAGCTCGCCGTCAGATGGGCAATTACAGCCRAGTGCATGACAATGGAGTAATGCTTGCTCCTGGCAGGGCTGCAATCTGGAAAAGGGTGAAATTTCATTTTTTGCACTTAATCTTCAGTTAATACAATTTTGGTCAGATGTTTTCACATTCCAGAAAGCACAAGTCAACGCAGCCGCTGACTTTGTGGGTTTCTCAGTTTGCTCTGGTTTAGGAACGGACTTGAGACTATGCCACTTTTCTGTTACTGTTATTAAAAATTATATGCAAAAAAAAAGCCTTGGCATAACTCCCCTGGTAAAGATTTTTAAAACCAAGCGGCACTATGTCCAACACTGGAGATCTGTACATACTCCATACATGTTCATACAATCTACAAAGCAGAAAATACCCAAAAGGAAGATAAGATTTCTCTTTTATAAAGTTTTTCTTTTTCAGGGTTATTTTAGAGTATATGTCATCAGATGCAATACAAACCAGCCGCATGACCCCACGCAATCAGTGGGAAAATAACACTCTAAACCGAGAAAAAATACACATAGTATTGTGGTTTGTCTGAACAGAAATTTCATATGCAAGTAACAGGACAAATTCTACCTTAAATATCTACGTTCAGCTCCCTCTGAAGTTTATGGTAGGAACGTCTTTGCTCTACAGCTTTGTTCAAAGTCATTATCCTTAAGTTACTGTCAGGGGACTGAATCAGATATGTGTATTTATCTGCCCAATCATACAGTTTGCCAAATAAATTTAAATTTCAATATAGAATCAKAGAATCATAGAATGGTTTGGGTTCGAAGGGACCTTAAAGATCATCTAGTTCCAACCCCCCTGCCATGGGCAGGGACACCTTCCATTAGACCAGGTTGCTCAAAGCCCCATCCAACTTGGCCTTGAACGCTTCCAGGATGGGGCATCCACAGCTTCCCTGGGCAACCTGTTCCAGTGCCTCACCACCCTCAGAGTGAAGAATTTTTTCCTTATATCTAATCTAAATCTACCCCCTTTCAGTTTAAAGCCGTTAGCCCCTGTCCTATCACTACATGCCCTCGTAAAAAGTCCCTCTCCAGCTTTCTTGTAGCCACCCTCAGGTACTGGAAGGCTGCTGTAAGGTCTCCCTGGAGCCTTCTGTTCTCCAGGCTGAACAACCCCAACTCTCTCAGCCTGTCTTCACAGGAGAGGTGGTCCATCCCTCTGATCATCTTCGTGGTCCTCCTCTGGACCTGCTCCAACAGGTCCATGACCTTATGTTGGGGGCCCTAGAGCTGAACGCAGTACTCAAATCTAAGTCACAATGTCTCCCTCTGCTTTGAGGAGTAACTATGTTCATTGGTCCTATAAACGTAATACTTTTACATCATTTTGGTGTTGGCCTTTAATTTTGAAAATTATCTTCTATTTAACCCATTAAGTGCTGGAAATCCTGTGCATATGCAAGATATTGGCTCTTACCTCACAAAAGTGTTTAAAGGGATAGGCAGCTTGCTTAATCTAAGTCACCATTCATGAGATAAGTGAAGAGTTTGGCTTAAATTTGGACCTTCATGTTTGCAGGTTCTTGAAGGAGCAACCGTCTTTTTCAACTCATCCATCTTGTAGACACAACAAGACTTTTCTCTGCAGGAAAAAAAAAAGTAAAAATAGATCTGTAGCAAAAACATGTATGATCCCATCCAAATCCTCCTAGGTTGCCAAAGACCAGTATAGAAATACAAAASTTGTAGTAGRTTTATCAGTGCTCCTCATCATGACGGTSGGAAAATCATAAAGTTAATTTTTCTTACATTACCGAGACTTAAAACAAGTTCATACAAAATGTTACGATCTCTGAAGCACTAAAGCTGAAATCCAGGCCCTGATCACTATTGAGAAAATCAGCTTCAATCTCAACACTCTTAGGAGTATTCTTAAAGCAGACAAATAAAGAGGCCAATGTGTACTAATTTTTATCACAATTTTAAGATCATTCCATGATTTMTCTCTCATCTAGCTAAAGACTTTTGAATGTAGGGTGTTGGCAACATCATGAGCCTATGAAAATTCCTAGTTCCCATTATTGGTAYGGGACATATGTAGGAGACCAAATTTCTTCATTCTGCTAGCACCCATGCACACAGTTAAGGACCTGTTCGCTTCTATCCCGCCCTCCAGCCATCACGTGCCACCGGACACCACATCTCGCACTCTCCTTTCAGTCACCATTGACACTGCAGAAGCCAGCTATATCTTCTATCTGGACAAATTTTTGACAGTATCCTTGCTCCAATTCAAAAAACCTCTCAAAAATTCATAATATTCTAAAAATAATTAATATTGGACCTTCAGGTTTCCTTTTAAAACACTGCAGTTCACAAAACAGCTAGAAATCTGAGATTCGCATGTAATTACAGCACTGGGGTCTGAAGACCAGCTCTCAAAATGAATATTGAAAATACCCAAGAACATATGGATTTTGAAGCTCTGGCAATGCTGCATTGCTTTTAGGCAAAAAGTCCAACCAAAAAAACCTCCTTTGGAGCGAGCTAACAGGCAGTGAGTTGGCAGCAATGACTTGTTGACTTTGGAATACCAGAAAATCACCATACACTTTTAATTAAAGAAAGGGCATGTTTCTCTCCAACTCCCCCATATCTACTCCAGCTTGGCCTGGTTTCTGTTAKTTCTGTTGTGGATACATAGCTGCAAGATTTAATGTATCAGATTAAAAGTAAAGGCYATTAATGTCGGATTCCATAGGGATTTTTTGTTAAGGCTTCTTAGTTTTAGTTTATTTATAAATTATCATCCTGAGGCTTGTAAAAAGGGCTTTCCCCCCTGTCTCTTATTCTAGTGACATTGTAATTTATATTGCTGGTATTTCCATAGGACAAGTCAATTAAGAATTACAATTTGTTTCATTATAACAGGAGCTAAACTAGGGCTGTGCCTCTACACGCAAGTGATTAACAGATTATACACTATTAGAGTTCCAAAAATTAATATATCCTGCACTAAAACCTAAAAAAAACCCCCAGTTAAGTCATTTAGCTTCTATGGACCACAAACGTGGTCATGCAGTTTGCATGACGTTTCTCTAGACACCCCAGGACAAGGGGCTAAAGCCCAGACTTTGACAAGCACACATTTCCAAAGGGGTGTTATTGTAGGGAGCAAACACATCCACCGGGCTTAGCTGTTGTCCTACCAAGAAATCAAAACGGTTGCTAAATGCTTTTTATTATACTGAGGGGAAGAGGTACTTGATTATTGGCTATCAGCCTCTTTACTGACCTATTTAATGTTTTAAAACATTAGTCCTGTTTCGGTAAACCTTCTGAGCATGTAATTGTGAGCAAGGTACTATATCTCACTAAGCATCCACATGGCTTAATTTTATTCTGCCAAGTTTCTGCTTGAGGTTTGGGCAGATATTGAGCAGTGACTAGAAACCTGGCGCTTGTCACTGCCAACCACGGCCCAACAGACGGGTTATAGCGAGATTTCTAACAGCACTAGATCAAAGATATATAAAGCACTCTTGAGCTAATCTTCCTCTCCTGTCATTTGAGGTGACCTACTCAGGCTTCTTAAGTCTTTCATACATTTTTACCTTCAACTATAAGATTCTTTAAACAGAAAGATACAAAGTCATGTACTCCTGCATAGATCATAATATCATAGATCATAATATACGTTAAGTACACTAAATCCCACAAGATGTTCCTTATAATCTCATTTGCACCAAATATCACTTTTCCCATAGCTTGGGTTCAGAAAGCAGTGTGCTTATGTTTGCTTGACTTTCTGCATCAGCAGACTTGAGATATTTCATGGCATAAAATTACTATTTGATACAAACGTAGAGGATAGATAGATAATAATTAACCAAGAGCAAAAATTCCATGGACAGAAAGCACTTTGGAAAACAGAGAGGACAGGTCTTACCCCAGACAGTATGTCCTCTCTTCCAGTTCAGTGCACCAGCCCAAGCTCGTAACATCACCCAGCTTCGAGGGAACCAGCAAAGGCCAGTGAACACAGCATACTCATCAAGTGTATCATAATTACAGAAACATCTGCTCCAGATGTTTTTGATGCATTGTGCATCACCATTTTTCACAATAGCCTACAAAAGTTTACATTTCTTATCTACAGCAGATTGGTTATTATTCTTATTATTCCAAGTAAAATTAATTCTCATTAAAGGTACTAGACGACAGTCGTAAAGACTGAGAGCCTTCATTTATTACCAGCCAAATAATATTATAACGGCATCAGCAGTGCGGGTTTTTCTCAATGCTGTACCAGCGACATACTCACCATATCATGGAATCCCCCAGGGTGGGAAATTTTCATGTCTGTGGTTGGACCACCCAGAGGAGCCCTGAAATGGGGACGTCAATACACAGCTTCACTCAAGGTAGCTAAAGGAACTGCTGTGGGTTCGTTCCTCTGTTAACTGACGTGGAAGACACACAAATGAACATACTGATTACCCAAGTTCTAACGTAAAACCAATGGTTTAAGAGAAAATGATGTCCTTATAAGGTCTTTAGAATCATTCGGCAACACAGCAGTTGAAATAAAATACACCAAACCTACTCTCACACAAAAAAATACTGATCTTTTTCTTTTTGACAAAGTCGTAGGTGCCTTAGACATTGGAATAAGGCAGTGAAAAATAAACCAATTAAGTCGTGATGAGCTTGAGAAGGTATGCATGCATTAGTTTCTTTTTMCCCTTTTAAAGCTGTCACATTTCTCCTGCTTCTTGTGTTTTTAAACCGTAAAGGATCCCTGTGTTTCCCCGAGACAAAGGATGGGCTCTAAAACTCTGTCTTCTGAAGTGATGAGTTAAAGAACACTGCAGGAGTACTTGCCAAATCATACCACCATTATTAATTCAGGCATGATGAAAGTGTTCATTTTAGCTATAATCATGTAATTCATCAAAATACTACTAGAGCATATCATTCTGAACTATTACACTGTTACAGCACCTTATTGCACCTTCACCGAAAGCAGGAAATGTATTTTTTGATGCTTATCTACTGAAAAGCAATTCAGTTTGGGATTTTGGAAGCACTATCTTATGTTACAATAAAAAGGAAATCTCAAACATATTTTCTTGTACTTGTATGATGTTGGTATTATGTATTTGGGTGATTATCTCCAACGATGAAGTTTAAAAATCGTAGAGCACTGAAACAGTGTATTTATCCAGTGACGTAGGAAGGAAAGATTGGGTTATGAATATACAATATTATATGAAGTTGAAATGTAGATTTTGGTCTCTCTGCCCACTTTTAAAATAGCTTTAGAGGCCAAAATCTGTCTGCCGCAACAACCTTTCAAAAAAAAGGGTTCTTTGGAGTTCTTTCAATGACAAACAATACTTGCAAAAAAAACCTGAATCCCGTGATAAATCTCAGGATGTTAAAAGGAATAGGAGCATCCTGGGCTCCGGCAGAACTGAAGATCCCCGTCTCATCATCTCGCGCCACGATTGCCCTCTCGTCCTGCCTATCTGTCTCTTGCTCGGCACACACTTTTGTGAGCAAGTTGAAATTACAGGAAAAAAAGAAAAAAAGGAAGAAAGAMATGTGAAATTAAATAAAGCCCCGCTAAGTACAGGCCTCGTTGATTCTTTTCACGCGTTAGCCGAGGCGCCTTTGGCACGGAGCTGGCTGGTGCTGCAGCTGTGCGGACTGCTGAGTGATGCACCTAGATAATTTCCAAAGAACAAAAAGTCGTTAATTGTCCACATCAGGAAAGCTTCATTATTACAAATAGAAAAGCAAAAAGTTATCCATTCTCACTCTCAGGCAAAATCAAAGAAAACAAGATTAATGCATGCTAAACGCATAAAAGGCTACATTTAGAAGAGCTGGCAGTGAGCTCCGGTACCCCCTTTTCTCTCTCCCCTTTTCCCTCCCCCTCAGCCCCAGCAYGGGCATCCTCCTACGTGAATAAAAAGCAGAATTTGGGGATTGGAGGTGYGTAACTGAGCATGCAACAGATACACATGCACCTGAGCTTGCCATGCAAAGATGCTTGGTGGGTCCTTTTCCCCTACACAAATTAGGTGTCAGCCTCTCAAAGTTTGGCTAAGAAGGTCAATCGGGATTTATCAAAGCATCTTTTAATCTAGAGYAAAATATCCTTAGCAAAGGAATAAAATGTAAATTCACGACTAGCAGGAAGGCCATAAGCTGAAGGCATATACTTTCACTACACGACAAYGAGGTGAAGGACCAGGGCTTGGATGACAGCGGAGGAGGAGAAAGAAATCATTTCTGAATTGCCCCTGTCTRTTCCACTAATACAATAAAGCTACAGTGCTCCATCCTCCTTCATCCACACYACTCCACGTTGGCACAACAGATACATCAAAATAGACTCAATGCTTTTAGTTGAAAGCGAAAATAGAAAACGCAGAGAAAAGAGGCTGTAACTGTAAAGACTGAGGGATGTAACCGTGTTATACGYAGGGAGAATTCAGCAATAGATTAGAAATTTACCTTTTAGAGGCAGCTGGCAAACCAAAAAATGATTGGAAAGGCTGTTCTWGTGGAAATCTCAATGTTTAAAGAGAAATTTAAAGATGCCCAGAAATTGATTGAATGAAATGTACAGGAATGGAAATTTAAAAACTTAATCCACAAAATAGAGTGAATTAAAAGGCTCTAAAAAGGTGAGCAGCATAAGAAGAGATGCAGCRTAAAAAAAAATTGTTATTTGATGCTCCAATATTTGATGGTTATGGCACCATAGGATTGGCTATTCCATGGCTCTGAAGCAAAAATAAAGAAAAATAATATTACAACTGGACATTTGATGGAAAATATCTATTTGTTATAAATAGAGCGCTCCTTTGGGGACTTTGAAGG